>NDXB01007149.1:0-20716 GCA_002631895.1 Agapornis roseicollis | reverse complement strand
GGGTTGGAGGAGGTGTTGGTCAGTGCTCGGTCAGGTGGGGCGGGATGAGTTATCTGTTGGTGGTTGGTGATGTGCTGTATTCTCTTCCCTTGTTATTTCCTTTATCATTATTATTATTGGTGGCAGCAGCAGTGATTTGTGTTATACCTTAGTTACTAAACTGTTATCTCAACCTGTGGGAGTTGCATTCTTTTGATTCTCCTCCCCATCCCTCCAGGAGCAGGCGGAGGGCAAGAAAAGGGGGGTTGAGTGAATGAACGAGTTGCGTGGCTGGTTTAAACCACAACATGCTGTTAGTTCAAATTTTTAAAGCTTCTCAACTGTGCAACTTTCCTAACGTAACTCAAGTAACTCAATAGTTTAACCTACTATTTAGTAAAACAGACATTCAGTAGGTGAGCAAACTGCTGTTTTAACTCTCTGTCTGCAGGGTCCTGGAAGCAGAGTATGGGATTCACTGCAACATGACCTTGCTGTTCTCCTTTGCTCAGGCAGTTGCCTGTGCTGAAGCTGGAGTTACTCTGATCTCCCCATTTGTAGGACGTATCCTGGACTGGTATGTTGCAAATGGAGACAAGAAAAGCTATGAACCTTTAGAGGATCCAGGTGAGCTTTTAATGTATCGTTAAACATACAATAGCTACTCATCAAAGTGCAGTTGATTCTTAAATCCCTTTGTGAAAACACCTTGGGTTTGAGTATGTTATAAATAATTGTTTGTAAATCACAGACTGGTTTGGGTTGGAAGGAAGCTTAAAGCTCACCCAGCTCCAACCCCTGCCACAGGCAGGGACAGCTTCCACTGGAGCAGCTTGCTCCAAGCCCCTGTGTCCAACCTGGCCTTGAACACTGCCAGGGATGGGGCAGCCACAGCTTCTCTGGGCACCCTGTGCCAGCGCCTCAGCACCCTCACAAGGAAGAGCTTCTGCCTACGAGCTCATCTCAGTCTCCCCTCTGGCAGGTTCAAGCCATTCCCCTTGGCCTGTCCCTACAGGCCCTTGTCCAAAGCCCCTCTCCAGGTTTCCTGTAGCCCCTTTAGGCACTGGAGCTGCTCTAAGGTCTCCCCTTAAGGAGCCTTCTCTTCTCCAAGCTGACCCAGCCCAGCTCTCTCAGCCTGGCTCCAGAGCAGAGCTGCTGTGGCCCTCACAGCAGCTCCATGGCCTCCTCTGGACTCAACCCAGCAGCTTCATGTCCCTCTTGTGTTGTATCATCCTGAAAGCTGCTGATTTCTCCCTTTTAGGAGTGAAGAGCGTCACCAAGATCTACAACTACTACAAGAAGTTTGGCTACAAAACCATTGTGATGGGTGCTTCATTTCGAAATACTGGTGAAATAAAAGCCCTGACAGGCTGTGACTATCTCACCATTTCACCCAAGCTTTTGGCAGAGCTCAGCAAAGAGTATGTCAAGTTAACTCCCACACTCAGTGTAAAGGAGGGTAAGTTTGCGTTTGGGGAATGGGAGCTTGCTCAGGCTCCCCTTTCTTATTGAGTGTTGAGTGAGTTGTTCCCCTCAGCTTTGTGGTTCTTTCTCTAAGGGTAAATCCTGACCCCCCTCTAAAGCACTGTAGCCTCATTACAACAGTGCTGCTGCTGCCATGCAGTCACTTTAGGGTCTTGTGTCACACCAAGGACACTAATGGAATTAGGATGGGATCTGACTTGTGTTTTAATACTGTGCACCTTCTCCTGAGAAGGCAGGAGGAGGTTTATGCATCTCATACACTTGGGGTAAGATTTTACTGGCCATTGGCAAAGATGACAAACCTGGTTTAATCTTAATATTGCATCAGTGATGGAACTGGCCCTAAACATGCCAAAAGGTGGGTTTCCCCCTCCAGAAACTCTGGAAATGAATTGTAGGCAAGACTTAGTGATACTGTACCACAGTGGCTTTGAATTAACATACCCATTGCACTGTTGTTCCTATTCAAATGCTACTTTACACCTCGGGAGAGGAGATTTGTGCACAGTGTAGCCATGGGTTGCTGGGTACAAGACAGAGCTGGCCTGGAGGAGTGTTATCAATTGAGCTTTTGTTAAGGACTTGCTAAATGATCAAAGACCAAATTGTTCAGCATATCTGCTTACAAAGTCTCACTGCAGTAGGACTGCTGCATGATTCTTTGTAATAGGCCTGAAAGTGCCATTTTGGAAGCAGATACAAGACAATAACATGCATATAAACATTGTATTTTAAGAGAAACTGATTATCTAAGTTACCTTCTGTTCCTCTCCCAAAACCAGATCAGGGGCACTTTCAGTCCTGCATCACAGAATGTCCTCCTGTAGCAAATCATGTTGGAAATTGGAACGATTCAACAGCTGGAGCTGGTTCCTTCCTAAATCATTTCTGTTTTAGGAAGCTGGTGGTTATTTGATGATAATCTGATGGTTTTGTCTCTCTTTAATGTCCCATTGCACAGCTCAGGCATGTGACCTTGAGAAGCTCCACCTGGATGAGAAGGCATTCCGCTGGCACCACAATGAAGACCAAATGGCTGTGGAGAAATTATCTGATGGGATCAGAAAGTTTGCTGCAGATGCAGTTAAGCTGGAGAGGATGCTAAAGGTAAATGTTACAGCATATAATCCCAGAGTGGTTTTGGATGGAAGGGAACTTGAAGCTCACCCAGCTCCAACTCCAACCACGGGCAGGGACACCTTCCACTAGAGCAGCTTGCTCCAAGCCCCTAGGTCCAACCTGGCCTTGAACACTGCCAAGGATGGGGCAGCCACAGCTTCTCTGGGCACCCTGTGCCAGCACCTCAGCAGCCTCACAGGGAAGAGCTTCTGCCTAAGGGCTCATCTCAGTCTCCCCTCTGGCAGGTTCAAGCCATTCCCTCTTGGCTTATGCTACCTGCCCACCACTCACACTGCCACCTATCATGTTTCTGTCACGCAGCTGTCTGTGGTATGGCCAAGGATTTGGAACCTGTGCACAAGTCTGGTCAGGTTTCTATGCAGGTGGTACATGTTATGTAGGACAGGCCGCCTAACTGAAGTGAATGTGGTAAAACCTCCCTGCATCTCAAGAAAGAATTCATGTGGATATCTACAGTCATGCCAGGTGCTCGAGGCCCAAGGCAGTGCTTAGGCTGGCAGCTGATCATGATAACACTGCTGTCAAAGTGAAAAGGCCTTGAAGTCTAATTTGACAGTCTTCAGCTGTCAGCAGTGGTAAGAGACCTGTAAATAATCTCTAGATAGGGAGCTGGAAGTAAATCATGTCTGTACTTGGCACTAGGAGGCACCACAAGCAGATGTGAGTAGAGCCAGGTCATGTGGAAGTTCTGTGTCAGCTTATGGAGAGGCTTTCAAAGGGCATTAACTGAACTGTGTGTTTTGGGGGGGGTGGGAAATATACACCAAAGTACCTGAGCTAGCACTCAGAATCATAGAATGGTTTGGGTTGGAAAGGACCTTAGGATTATCCAGTTCCAACTCCCTGCCATGGGCAAGGATGCGTCACTCTAGATGTGTCACCCAAGACTCCGTCCAACCTGGTCTTGAACACTGCTGGGGATGGAGCATTTACCTTTTCTCTGGGCACCCTGTGCCAGTGCCTCAGTATCCTCACAGGGAAGAACTTCCTTATCTCCAACCTGAGCTTCCCCTGTTTCAGTCTGAACCCATCACCCTTTGTCCTGTCACTACAGTCCCTGATGAAGAGTCTCTGTCCTGCATCCTTGTAGACACTGGAAGCTGCTCTGAGGTCTCCACAACTTCCTATTACTGACAATGACTTTACAGTGAACTGCATTGCTAAAGCTCAGCTCCTAAACTCTGCCTCAGCTTCTGGTGTTTTCTTCTCCCTTTCTAGGAGCGAATGTTCAGTGCTGAAAATGGGAAGTAGGAAAACGAGGATGTTCCTGAGGGTTGGAAGAGTGGCTCACCCAAGGGTAAATGGATGTACCAATGTCTTACCCATACAAGTCTCACGCTGTCTATGGATAGATTTCTGTATCATGTTTTTTTCTATCAATTTGCAAAGGGACAAATGGCATTTCCAATTTTGGTGGCACTTTTGTCAATACATGCAAAGTAACACAGCCTGTCCTTGTCCCCTGGTCATTTCACTGCTGCAGACACACCTGACACAGGAGCTCACACTTTTCACGCTGAAATTCCCTAAATTCCCAATTAAGTTTACAGCCTTAACACATTAAGAAGCAATCTTGCCTTTCATCCTGTTTTACTGTGGCTAAAGAGAAGACCCAGGTTTCAAAAGCCCTCCTTGATACTAAACCCGTAAGTACTCTTACAAGATACACATATATATTGCATACACAGAGATAAATATGCACACACACACAAGCTCCTCATGGCAGGGGGTTGGAACTGGATGATCTTAAGGTCCTTTCCAACCCAAACCATTCTATGATACTATATATAACACTATACCAACTAGGCTCCAGTCCCTTCCTTTCCTATCTCTGCAGCCAAGCTGGCAGCAGTAGTGACTTGCTGGTTGGCAAATCTGGTGCATCCCCTCATAATGAGTATTTCAGTGCTTTTAAATGGGGAAAACTGTGTCCTAAGGAATATTATCAAATATAATTGTTTAGTACTTGTCTGAGAGCCCAAAACAAGGGAACAGCAAGAAGAGGGAGTTGACTGAAGCTGAAAATGCCACTGAGATTACAACACATGCACAAGCTACACGTACCCTGATGGCAGTGGAGACTCTGCTTTCAAAATGAAGGAACTAAGTCTCTCAAGCAGTTAATAAAGCACTTGACAGTTGGTTAATCTGAGCTGACAGAGTGAACATGTGGCTACAGCTCAAGATCATCTGTTAAGAGCTTTGTATATTGTCTTTGGAGGAGTTACTGCTTTTCTTTATGCAACAGTCATGGAACTGCTGCCAACTCTGCTCCACAAATGAGGCGGGTTTGTGTTTTGTGGGTTTCTTTGGTTTGGGTTTTTTCTATCATCCTTTCCTTGCTGCCCTTAAGCTGCTGGTTTTGGAAAAGAGGAAGAGCTCTGTGGCTGCCTTCCTCAGGAATGACCTAATCTTATGCAGAATTTACCAATTATAGGCCTTTCTATTAAGTTGGGCTGTATGTGATGAGATTCTATGCTGTATTTTCTTAAGACTAATTAAATCTCTCTTATTAGTTTATATAGGTCCTGTTCCATCAAGAGCAGATATAAACAAGCAATAGGACAAGAGGAAATGACCTCAAGTTGGGCCAGGGGAGGGTTAGACTGGCTATTAGGAAACATTTCTGCCTAAACAAAAAGGTTGTCGTACACTGGAAAAGACTGCCCAGAACAGTGGTGGAGCCACCACGTCTGGGGGTATTTAAAAGATGTGGCACCTGAGGATATGGTTTAGTGGTGGCCTTGGCAGTGCTGGGGAATGGTTGAACTTATCTTAAATGTTCTTTCCAATTTAATTGATTTTAAGAGGTTCCTGTTTAGATGTAGACACAATCAACTGTTGCCTAAAGTTATTCTCTTTAAGGGGGGGTGGGGTGGGGAAGCAGCACTGAGGCTACAACACTATTACAGATACACACACTGTATCCAACTTGTGGATAAAAGAAAAACAAGCCATCTGATCACTGAGAGCAGCCTGCCACAGCCCCACTACTGTCACAACACAACACTGCCATTAAGAGCCTGGGAACTGCTGCTTCAGCTGAAGTGACACCAGCTCTGTGCTCACAAATCAGATACAGGTCTGATAATAACCATACCAGACGTGTGTGATGCTGCACTCCCAGGTGCCTGTCTGCCAGAGCGTAATGAAGCCATCTCAGGGGACTGATGGAGACCATTCTGCTCTACAGGTAGAGGTAACAGGACCAGCAGGCCAGGGTGGAACAAGCTCTCTGGAGGGAGATCACCTTTCCCCTTACAAAGTTAAGCTGTCATTAAAAGCTTTGCTAAGGCCCCGCCTCACTGCACTGGGTCACACAGCATCAGACCTGTCCCTGCAAGTCACAGCCTGCACTGAGATCTACATCACTGGAGTCATTACAGGCTGTAACAAGAGTATTGGCATCTTGCTGAGAGGAAACTGAACTTCAAGTATAGTGCCAAGGGACAAGTCAGAATCCCAGAGTGGTTTGGATTGGAAGGGAGCTTAAAGCTCACCCAGCTCCAACCCCTGCCACGGGCAGGGACACCTTCCACTCGAGCAGCTTGCTCCAAGCCTCTGGGTCCAACCTGGCCTTGAACACTGCCAGGGATGGAGCAGCCACAGCTTCTCTGGGCACCCTGTGCCAGCGCCTCAGCAGCCTCACAGGGAAGAGCTTCTGCCTAAGAGCTCATCTCAGTCTCCCCTCTGGCAGGTTCAAGCCATTCCCCTTGGCCTGTCCCTATAGGCCCTTGCTCAAAGCCCCTCTCCAGGTTCCCTGTAGCCCCTTTTTAGGCACTGGAGCTGCACTCAGGTCTCCCCTTAAGGAGCCTTCTCTTCTCCAGGCTGACCCAGCCACTTTGCTGTTAGGGTGACAATTGCTAGAGGCCAATGGGGCCTCTGCTGCTCAAACTTGATTTCAGTGTAACTGAAGGAAGTTTATGAGCTCATCTTTGGGGTCTGGACTTCAGTTTCACTTTACTGCTGGGTGTAGGGTACAGCCTGAGCTCAGATGGACGTGGATCACATAGAGTATCTGCAAAGGGGTCTCCTATTCGTCTTGTGACATCCACACACTCAGGGCAGCCTCCAGGCATGGGTTTACCTAAGGAAATGCAGGATTTCCAGAAAGCAGAGGGCACTCTGTGGAGTCCACACCATTCAGATGCAGCCCAACACTCAGGTGTAGCTTCCTGGGGCAGGGATTGACATATGCAGCAGGCAGGCAACTTCTCACAGGAGTTGTGGCACTCAGTCCTACTGGAATTACCCCCTTTGGCTCACTGCTGTTGTTCGGCACCAGCACATAAGCAGAGCCCAGTGATCCTTGGTTAAGTGTCACTGCTGTGGCTGTGACAGCCTGCAAGGGAGCTCAGAACTTACAGAACCCTATGCTAAGGGCAGTGGAGAACACTGTACAAAGCCAAAAGGGCTGTTCCATCAGCAACACAGGAAAGCACTCTGGTACCCAGGATCTAAGAGCAGAGGTCATCACACAGCATCTAAGGTGAGGAAAGCAGAAGGTTCACATTTCTCCTTGTTTTTGTAAGATTATCCTGTGGGAGCTGCATCAATGGAATCTACCATGACTCACAACCATTCACTGCAGACAGCAAGGAGGACAGAGTTCAAACATCCTGTAAGGGATCCCCTAAAACAAGCAAATGCTTTGTCAAGTGCTCTAATGAAACAACACTTCCTCTCCTCAGAAGTCTGCCCAAGCTGTCTGACACCTCTGGCTTCAGAGGATCCAAGCTACCTCTGCTGATAGCAGCTACAGCATCACACTGATCAGACCAGATCATGGACTCATTATCAAAGCCTAAGCAGCTGAGGATTTAGCCATTCCTCATCACCTTTCATATCACTCAATCTCTTTTTCCCCAGTAAACATTAGGTTGGTCAAACTACAAAGACCTTTTCATTATTGTCAGCAGCAAAACTGGGCTTAATGTAAAGATCAACGTTGAGATCACATTTATTGGTAAAGAAATCCTTTATGGGTATGCAATACATGAATGTTTCTTTACAGCTGTGAGCTGTTAAAATTCATCCTGTGGATAAATCCTGTGAGAAAGCCCCTTATCCCTTTGGATTCATCCCACAAACATTTCTGCTCCATGTATCACATGACACAGGATCATACTTTGGTGCTTCCAGCAAATACTTCTATGTCTGCCCATAACAGAGGAAAACATAGAACATGCTCCCATGAATCAAGGCCCAGACAAGATGTAACCCTATGTGTGTGGTTCCTTAAATAAAACGAAGCAGCAGCTGATGTTTCCAGGAAGAGATTTCTCAGGAAATCAGCCTGGCTGCTAACATCCATCCATGGGATCAAAGCACCAAGCACCCCAGAGCACAGCACTGAAACAATCGGGTTTGTGTGGGTTGAAAATCTCCAGAATTTGAAGCTTTCCATCTGTTTGAGAAGCAGGTTCTGGCTCTGGGACAAAAGGGCCTGTCATGTGGCTGAAATGCCAGAGTCCTCTGTAAGCAGCTGATCACAGAGGAGTGGAACGCTGAGCATTTGCAAGCACCACCAGCAGCTTGTCCTCCCTGTGGCTGTTCCAGTTGCTACACTCAAGCCAGGCAGAGGAGAAAACCAATACACATCATGTGCTAAGTGAGTATGTCAAGAGGCAGCATGTTCTGAGCCTACAAGAAACCTGGAGAGGGGCTTTGGACAAGGGCCTGTAGGGACAGGCCAAGGGCAATGGCTTGAACCTGCCAGAGGGGAGACTGAGATGAGCTCTTAGGCAGAAGCTCTTCCCTGTGAGGGTGCTGAGGCGCTGGCACAGGGTGCCCAGAGAAGCTGTGGCTGCCCCATCCCTGGCAATGTTCAAGGCCAGGCTGGACCCAGGGGCTTGGAGCAAGCTGCTCAAGTGGAAGGTGTCCCTGCCCGTGGCAGGGGTTTGAGCTGGATGAGCTTTAAGCTCCCTTCTAACTGAAACCATTCCATGATTCTGTGACTCCCATTTCCTCACCAGTCACAAGCCAGTTACATTGCATTTTTAACCCACATCGCTAGATGGAGCATAAACACATTGCTTAAAATTCAATTTAACTTCCAGCTAAAGATTAGCACACGTGGTGGTAAAGCAGCACCACCACCAAGCGCACCACAAGCTAAGACACTGCTAAAGGTCAACAGACACAAGGCAACAAGAAGTAACATTCCTCGTCTAAGTTAATGCTCCCAATCCCAGCTGCTGTTATTTTACAGTCTTGTTAGATATAATCAGGTCAGAAAAGACTTTTAACTTGAGCTGTTTAAGCATCTGTGCTCTCCTAACCAGAGAGGAGAACACACACCATTATAAGGCATAACATTTGAAACCAAGTGTTAAAACCCAAACCTGCTCAGCTGCCTGGGGTGTGATACTGCAGTCTGGTTTCTCAGTTTGACCAGGAAGGAAGCTCAGCACACAGGGTACAAAAGATACAGGCTGAGGTATTCAAATTCTTGACACAGGAAGTTTCAGCTGTAAGATACCCAAAAATCCTTATTCTATAATGTCACTTCATGGGTTTAGTTGATGTAGATAACTTTAAGCAAAAGATAAAAGTAACAAAAAATGCCAAATGTTACATTTGAGGAACAGAATGAACACGGAACTAAAGGAGGGATGGATGCTCCAGCACCTCAAGCTATGGCTATGTGGGTGGCCTTTGAAACCCAGACTTCAACCCTTTAAAAATACATAGAAGTTACAGAAATAGCCTGATGTGTGGTTGAAAAGAGGTTTCCTGCTGCATGGAAAGCTCTTCCAGACTGGAGAACTAAACAAGAACGTGAATAGTTTAACACTATAGATCTAACTAAACTCTATGTATCATTCCTAAGTGCAATTAATCCTGTATGGTCATAGTGAAGAAGTCGAACAGTGAGCCAAAATGATGGATGCTGCCTTCATATTTTAAGCCACTGACATAACACCCTCCAGAATAAACAGAATGAAACCTTCCTGAGCGTATCTGGCCTGACATCAGCTTCATGTGGTTTATACTTTAATTTTAATTCATTAAATACTTACAGATTTATTTTCTCCAATCCTTGGCTAAAATTGGTCACACTGTACAAGAGCTTTTAAGAGCCATCATCATTAATCACCACTTGTGTCATTTCTAAAAATGCCACAAATTCACATGAGAGCTGCATTACCAAAGTCATTTTGCTTTTGTTGCTAGAAGCTGGACCAGATCCAGTCAGCCAGCATCCTTCTCAACCCCATCAGAAAGCTGGAGACACAAACACTTGCACACATCACCCCTCCAGCCACTGTCTGCTGGATCCTGCAATTCTCCCTCTACATTGCAAGAGCAGCTTCAACACTGGGGCCAGTTGAGATTATGAGGAGAGAGAAACAGATATGTGATGACAAAGAATGAAGATACACACAGGAACTCTTCTTTATCTGCTCCCTTGTGGAAAGGAGGAGGCCATGTTACAAGAATCTAAAGGCAGAGTACTTCATACCTCAGTGTACTTCCCAATAGAGGCACAAACACCAGCTCCAACAGGTCCTGACTGCCACATAACAAGGCAAAATAGTACAAAAGAGAACTGATCACAATGGCAGGGGGATTGAATCTAGATGACCTTAATGTCCTTTTGTACCCTAACTATTATATGATTCTTTGTTCTACAGAGTACATCATTGAGAAAACCAGCAAAGAGAAAATCAAGAGACTTCACATAGAATATGCAAGAAGTCATTGAAAAAAGAAGTTTCCAAGTCTAAGCCAATAACCTGTCATGCTTCTGAGCCCTAAGAACTATTTCCAAAATACTCCGTGAAGTGGCAGAAACTTCATCATCATTTATTAGCACTGTACAATATGCATATTAAAGACAGCTTATTATTAAATTATCAGATGACTAAACCCTTGGTAATTTTATCTGCTCATTATCAACATTACAAGTGAGAAGAAGCAGAAGTCAGGTGTATGAACATGTATAATAGAAAAAGCAAATCATTTAAGATACCTGAAAAGTCTCTTTGCATGGAATTAACCCTGACCTCTGAACTGCCCCATTTGCTTTGAGTTCACTGTAAGACACAGTTCAAAAATTACATCTCATTTGGAGTCTAACAAATGTACTCATTATAAGAGCTAAATTGAACACTGAATACAACAGAATTTGCTGTTTAAAGAAACCCACTCCTACTGGTCTAAAAATACATTGAAATTATGCAACATGTACTATAAACACTGAAGAATGGGGCTGACTGAAGAATAGGGTTGATTGAAGAATAGGGTTTTAAATAAGTAATTTCAAGGACATTAGGCTTTGTTAGCAACTATAGAGAAAAGGAAATAGTAACTAAGATAAGCTTTGCCAGAACCACCTGGTGGTTACTGATATGACAACAATCCTAAAACAAAGTGATGCAGAAATAGCCACCCAGGGTCCCAAAGCCCACTACCACATTTTAGTGTGCATGCAGGAGGAATTCCCAAAAAGTATGATGTAATGTATGTAATCTAATGAATATGTATGTTTAAGGACAATATAATCACAGTCTGCTTGACGCTTAAATAGGGCATGCTAGGAGGAGTGATCCCCCGTGTCTCCCGGCACCGCAATAAATAATGCTTGCTTGACAACCTAAACTTTGTTGGCGAGTTCCTGGAGATTTCTTTGAATCAACATGAAACAATTTGGAGTCAAGAAGTAAATTTAAGTAGAAATCTTAGCATATACTAAATCCTTTTTATTGCTGTTCTAAGAGCCAGACACTTCATATATTCTTTGCATTTGTATATTTATAACTCCATAGCTTAAGCAAATATCATTTAGTTTCCCTAAACTCTGCTCAAACGCACTAGTGTTCTTGTGTGATTCTTGTATCATTGTTCAACAGTTAACTCTGAAACTTATTAAATACTTGCACTACCCCCAACTATTCAGGTTTAGAAATGCCCACCTAATTTTGCCAAAAATTGCACGTATATGGACTGTAAAAGTTGCTCCATGAGGAGAAATTCACAAATGAAATTTACAGCACTTTAACTGCCATAAAAAAAAATACCTCTGATACTATACATGCACAACAAACCACTAATTTCAGCTGAGGTTGGGCTATCATTTCCATCATGATGTGTATAGCACATTATCCCAGATGTTCGTGCTGGTTGGCAGAAGGGTCAATGTGAGTCAGCACTGTGCCCTGGCAGCCAAGAGAGCAAACCATATTCTGAGGTGCATCAAACACAGCATAGGCGGCCAGTCAAAAGAGGTGATTTTCTTTCTGCATTTTACGTTGGTGCAGCCCTGCCTTGAGTTCTCAGCACCACAATTTCAGAAGGATGCGAAGATACTTATATGCATCCAGATGACAGCAACAAAGCTGGTGAAAGGGCTGGAAGGAATGTAATAAGAAGCAGCCTAGGACTTTGGACTTAGTTTGGAGAAAAAGGGACAAAGGGAAAACCTCATGGCTCTCTACAGCTTTCGGAGAAGAGGAAGTGGGAAGGTTTACACTTGAAATTAGGAAGTATTGTTTTACAGAGAGGGTGGTCAAACACTGGAACAGGCTTCCTACAGAGGTGGCTTGCACCCCACACCTGTCAGTGTTTAAGAGGCATTTTGACAAGGCCTTTAACAACATGATTTTGTCTGGTCAATCTTGATGTGCTGAGGCAGCAGGACTAGGCTATCCTTGTAGGTCCCTTCCAATAGAAAACATTCAAACAGGGACTGTGAGAATGAAAACCTTGGGCCCACTGTAGGAAGGGATCTGGTTCGAGACCATCTTAAGAACCTGAACGTGCACAAGTCCATGGGACCTGATGAAATCCATCCATGGGTCCTGAAGGAGCTAGCAAATGAAGTTGCTAAGCCACTGGCCATCATATTTGAAAAATCATGGCAGTCAGGGCAAGTTCCTGACAACTGGAAAAGGGGAAATATAACCCACAGTTTCAAGAAGGGGAAAATGGATGACCCGGGGAATTACAGACCAGTCAGTCTCACCTCTGTGCCTGGCAGTCTTGGAGCAGATTCTCCTGGAAGGCATGCTGAGGCACATGAAAAACGAGGTGCTTGGTGGCAGCCAGCATGGCTTCACTAAGGGGAAATCCTGCCTGACCAATTTGGTGGCCTTCTACGATGGAGCTACAGAACTGATGGACACGGGTAGAGCAGTTGGCGTCATCTACCTGGACTTGTGCAAAGCGTTCGACACTGTCCCACACGACATCCTTGTCTCTAAATTGGAGAGACATCAATTTGACAGGTGGAGCACTCGGTGGATAAAGAACTGGCTGTGTGGCTGCATGCAAAGAGTTGTGGTCAATGGCTCAGTGTCCAGCTGGAGGCCAGTGACGAGTGGTGTCCCTCAGGGATCAGTGTTGGGACCAGTCTTGTTCAACACCTTTGTTGCTGACATGGACAGTGGGATTGAGTGCACCCTCAGCAAGTTTGCTGATGACACCAAGCTGTGTGGTTTGGTGGATACACTGGAGGGAAGGAATGCCATCCAGAGGGACCTTGACACGCTTGTAAGGTGGGCTCATGAAGTTTAACCATGCCAAGTGCAAGGTCCTACACCTGGGTCAGGGCAATCCCAGACACAGCCACAGGTTGGGCAAAGAGAAGATTCAGAGCAGCCCTGTGGAGAAGGATTTGGGGGCATTGGTTGATGATAAAATGAACATGAGCAGACTGCAGTGTGTGCTTGCAGCCCAGAAAACCAACCGTATCCTGGGCTGCATCAAAAGGAGCGTGACCAGCAGGTCAAAGGAGGTGATCCTGCCCCTATACTCTGCTCTCGTGAAACCTCACCCGGAGTATTGTGTGCAGTTCTGGTGTCCTCAACATAAAAAAAGACATGGAACTGTTGGAACAAGTCCAGAGGAGGGCCACNACCGTATCCTGGGCTGCATCAAAAGGAGCGTGACCAGCAGGTCAAAGGAGGTGATCCTGCCTCTCTACTCTGCTCTTATGAGACCTCACCTGGAGTACTGCGTGCAGTTCTGGTGTCCTCAACATAAAAAGGACATGGAACTGTTGAAACAAGTCCAGAGGAGGGCCATGGGGATGATCAGGGGACTGGAGCATCTCCCATATGAAGACAGGCTGAGAAAGTTGGGGCTGTTCAGCCTGGAGAAGAGAAGGCTGCTTGAAGACCTCATAGCAGCCTTCCAGTATCTGAAGGGGGCCTATAGGGATGCTGGGAAGGGACTCTTCAATAGGAACTCTAGTGACAGGACAAGGGCTAACACATTCAAACTTAAACAGGGGAGGTTTAGACTGGATAAGGAAGAAGTTTTTTACTGCAAGGGTGGTGAGATGCTGGAATGGGTTGCCCAGGGAAGCTGTGAATGCTCCATCTCTGGCAGTGTTCAAGGCCAGGTTGGACAGAGCCCTGGGTGACCTGGTTTAGTGTTTTGTGTCTCTACCCATGGCAGGGGGGTTGGAACTGGATGATCTTAAGGTCCTTTCCAACCCTAAGTATTCTATAACATAGAAAGAAATATATTCCTGAATGCCTGACAAGCTGAAGGGAGATGCCTACAAAGCATGAAGGCCATTTTTCTTGGAAGGGTCAGATATGTATAGGCTTCTGTATATATGATTAGACTCTGAGAAATGTACTTAATGCTGTTTGTTTGAAAACTACTTGGTAAAGTTTGGATTAACTATTTATTGATTCCTTAAATATCAATCAAAATATAATCATCAGCTTTCTATCATTTCAACGTGTTCTCAGCCAGAATCATAGGATTCAGCATGGTGAAGGATTAATTTCATAATATCTGCACTTCTTTGTTGTATTTTGTTTGCTTTGTCATGCTTTTGTTTGTTCCCCTTCAGAGGATGAAGTTTTACTGCACTCCATCCTTACAGTATCTCTGTAAATAAGGAGAAAACAAAAAACTGGTCTGAGTTTAGCTTGTATCTTCTTACCCAGATTTTCAAAGATAATTTTAGCAACTCCAAAAAGTCTTCTTAAATTGCCCATTAGGGGGTAGTGGAGTCTCTTGTGGCAGAAGGGATCAGATTTTTCTACCCTCAACCCTTCCTATCTTGTGTCATCACAAATCACACTCTAACAGAGTACTAATGTTTCTATCAGTAAGTGATGAATTTGCCAGTGGTGATTTAAGTTGAAAATTACTTGTGAAAATGTAATGAACCCTGCAAATCATGAATTAGATTTCAAAGAAGTTATCTCTGACAGTTAAAAACTACAGGGCCAAAGTAATTTCGAGGGTGGAATTTTTTACCCTCTATAATTATGCATCAGGTCAAAACAGAGGAACTACCTTTTAAGGCAAATCACAATTTGCCTCTTGCTGCAGCAGCCTTCTCTTGTTGGTGTGTAACAGGGTGAGTAACGTGCTCCTGCAAAACAAAAACTCTCTCTGCTGCGACAAGCTGTTGTGAGCACCAGTCTGCTTCTGATTATCTTTTCCATTATTCTGAATGACAGTTTCTAATCCTGCTTCCCAGCCTTCTGCCCTTGTTACCAGACCACTTGTCTACAATGAACAGAAAATGATACCCTGAGGCTCTCTCAGCCTTTGTATTTCTAAACAGGGTTATATTTTTATAACTCAGAATGTTCTTTGCGGGTTTAAACTGTCCCATTTGGCAACCACTTTGCCTGTATAGGACCAGATGCCTGATGCTGGTTTGCAGTTTCACAAGGAAGAGTGTCCCTTTACTCAGAAGTGCACATGGGGAATTTGCTGTTGCTTGGAGCATATTCATTTAGTTAGTTAGATTTGTGAAAGATAATGAGAAGTTTCCTGTCCTAAACTCAGAATATTTAATGCAATTTGGAAATGTCTGTAAGTCTGCTTAAAATAATCAGAAGAACCATAGCTGGCCTACTGATTCTCTCCTGTCTTTCTTTTCCCCCAAATACAAGGAGATAAGACTAGTCAAAACTATTTCACTGCATCAAGAAAAAAAGGGAGGGAGGGGAGCAGAGACCTCTTCTAATGCTTTAATAATTGTGCCTGTAGACTTTATATAGAGTTGGTGATTTTCTCTGAGCTGCATGGTAACAGAGTGGTAGTCGGCATGTTTCTGAATGCTCTCAGTCTCCCATTTGTGATGGGAGCAACAATTTTTCAGATATACACTAAAAAAGCTTTCTAAGGAACAAACAGGAGTGTTAGATGTGGCATAAATAGATAATAGAAATTCTCCTCCTCTCTGTTAATTCTGTTTGAATTGACCCTGCAAATGAACCCTTTTTTCATCAGACTTCTGGAGCAACTTTTTCATTATTAACATTTACATTGGTGGTTTCAGAAAACTGTGGGGTGTTTAAGTCCTTACTAGTTTTGATGAAGCAGCCATCCACTGAATACCCAGCTTTTGCAGTTTTCCACTATTTTTGTTATATTATTTTTAATTTTTTCCCTTGTGTCTGCATAAGCTTTCTTGGTGGGAAGAAATTCAGCCCTGGCTGATTAGTCTTAGTAGTTCTGTTGTCCTGTTTATAAACATATATACCTGTTGTAAAAAGAGGTGAGTGCAATGGGATTAGTAACTGAAACTTGTTTCAGTCCTCTAAGTTAAGGATGCCAGGACTTGTTTACTCCATGTATGCTGGGTGTAATTTTTCATCTGCAAAGCTGCTTTGTGAAAAACCTCTTTGTGCAAAACCTAAATATCCATTGCTTTTGATCTGCATGGTTTCAGCTCTGTTTCCAAGATTAGATTGTCTGTAGCACATTTATCTATCAACAAATTGTTTGCTTACATGATGAGACATTCCCTTTTGCAAGCTGGGTACTGTTCTTCATAGCTCAACCCCCAGCTTACAGCACTTGGGATGCTTGACTGAATGTGTCTCTTACAACCTCCTGTGTGGATGTCTCTAAGTTCAGTTGTTACCACTAATGTGAGGTTAGCAAAGAAATCATTATTTCTTTGCATTACTTGCGGAAATCTGTTCACAGGGATATGACCTTTGCAATTTCAAAACAACTGGAATCCAGTCCTGGGTTCAAGACTTTCTGTAGTGCTGTTATGGTCCTGGTTGTTTTAATCATGCAGACCTCTTAGTGGTGCTGATGGGCCTTGCCTGTGTTGACAGCAGAGAGCGCTGTCACATTTCTGCTTCAGCTGAAGCATTTTGCACTTGCATATTTGCATGTCGTATTCACATAGCCAGTTTCTCAAAGCTTTCATCCTTCAAGTACACTCTGACTCCTATGTTGTTTATTCCCCAGATTCTGTCCCATTGATTTCTGAGGTTTTCCTATTGTTAGAGTTGTTGTCACCTTGCTCTTCTGACACAGTTTGAGAGTTTTTTGTTGTTAATATGCTGCAGCACTTCCAGTGACACTGTGTTTCACTTTTGTTAGTTATCTTGGGTATTTCCAAATCTTCCAACATCTGGAGATGCAAACTCTGACTACTGACCTGAGTAGCATTCAGAAAAGTAATTTATTTATGCCCCAGAGCAGCACTAGGTTGGATGGTATCTTCTGAAACAAGTCTTCGTTTACAAAAGGTCCTTTGAAAGAAGTGTTCACAGGTTTAAAAGAATTATCACTTAAGAAACCAGCACAATTAAAAGCTTGCTGCAATCACACTCTCTTGTTCCTGATGGAATCAAGAACTGATGTACATTCAAAAATCTATGTATGTATGTTCTTCTCAGAATTAGGATATTCCAATGCAAGCAATCTTTGCTATGGATGACAAAGGACTCCAGTTTATCCAGAATTCTGCAGTAGGGAAGTGGTTAAGAAAAGCATAACTAAAAAAGACAGGTATAAAAAAATATAGATGAAAAATATGGGAGAAGGTTGGAAATGGGCAAGAGACCTGGGCAAACAGCACCTCAGCACACTGGGTTTTCCCCATTGTACAGTACAAAAAATACAGCAGTAGCATACCATTAAATACATGTTAGCTCATTCACAACAGACACAGTGCTCTTTTAGGAAGACACTCCCAGAAATGAATCAAGGCTTCAGTTTGTGTAAGTTCTCTCTATTAACTGTTCCTCCTTGTCCCTGTGATTTAGCAGAATGGAAGAAGGGTGAGGGGTGAGTCCTGTGTAGGACTCCCTCACTTGTAGCACTACAGCAGCCCTTCTTTGTAGCATGCTGTGATTCAGATCCATATGATAAAAGCTGTGATGCCCACAGCCATGTCAGTCAGTCCACCCCTTCAAAACAGTCTTCATCTTACTATCCCCGGCAGCTATACGGGTAACTTCCTACCAGAGGAACTGCAGTGGATACTGTCACCAGGGGTGAGGGGATGTCACCAAACCCACCTAGTGTATACAAGATTAAAGATACGCATATACATGTTCAGTGCAATCTGTTTACCTCTTTTCCCTTGACCCTGCTTTCATCCTGTCCTCTTCAGACTGCAATCCCATCTACTCCCCTTCTAAGTGCTGCAGGTTCACAGAGCTACTGAAGGACACTGGAACACTCAGAAAACAGTTACAAGGGGTACACAAACAATGATTTCTCTTACATCCTCCAACCTCCAGTACTTTCACTCTCACAGGAGACAGAGAGCAGTGGGGGTGAATTTATGTGTAATTTAAACATTAGTAAAAATTCCATTACATTTGAAGAGAACTCAGCATGTCACAGCTAATGTGTTATTAGGGTCATATGGAGCACCTCCTGCCGTGAAAAACCTCATCAGTTTTTCACTGATATGCAGAACATCCATGCAATTACACAGAACGTAAGGGTGTTCAGCTACACTATCAGATCTAGTACCCAACAACTGGTGCCTTATTTGCACAAGCAGCTCTGGTGAAGTATAAACAGAAATTTGTGAAAACACTGCCATTCTCAGGGCTGACAATGCAAGCTTATTTCATTTTCATTTTAATTTAGTGGTTTCTCACTGAAAATTAAAGATTCCCTGGGAGCTTCCTATCATAAAGTGAAGTGGCAAATTAAACTGAAATTGAGATAATCCCCAGAAATGTGTACACATATTTGAGTAAAACAACTCGAAGTCCAGACATTTTTCATACTTCAAAGTTCTTTTATAAGTAAGAAAAAGCAATCTCCAATAATGAAAACATTTTCAAGCCTTTCCATTTGCCTGAAGACATCCCAGAATGTATCACATGATGTCTACACTATCACTGCAGTAGGACTACTCAGATCTCATCCTGAACCAGAAGCACCACAGAATTTCAGAAAGGAGTCTAAAAAAAGCCAGTCTTTTTCAGATTTCCTCTGGCTGCCTTGTGGGGAGCACACATCAGAAGCCTCAACTTAATTTTCACTCCAGTATTTTCAAATAGATACATTTGCTTGCCTGAAACCCTAAGCAAGATCTCTGTTCAGGCAGGAAAGTTGCTCAGCTCTGCAACTCTGGTTTTTCAGGTCTGTGTAAAACTGTTCCTGTGGCAACAATATAGTAAGAAATGAAAACCCACCAGGAATGAGTGTACAGATGTACACAAAAGGAATTTTAGCCCCAGGAATGACAGCAGATTTGCAGTAGGCAAGAATGCACTATAGTTTCAGTTACATCTTCAGTGCAATTTTCGAAGCAGACAGTAGGATTCCCCAGGCAAATTGCACAAACACAATGCCTAGCATATTTAAAGATTGTCATTCTGGGCTTTTAAGTCCAGCTCTATGTTTCCATTAATCCACTGAGCTGCTAGCCAATCTCACACTAGCAGGCTCACTTGCTCTCTAACATTAGAAAGCTTATTAAATATTAAGGACTTACTTCATCTTAAGCATTTCTGTTTGACCAAGAAATCCTAAACAGCACACAGAAGATAAACATTTTCCCACTAAAAATATATACATACACATACACAGTGGTATTAGATAAAGGCAAATGTCCCCACACTAGCAAACTGTGTAATAAATCCATTCATTTTAGAGCAGCCCATGTGTCCCCACAGCCACATTCTTCCCAAATTGTCTACACCCAGGATTCACAAGCTTACCTCTGAAGGACAAAAGCTCACTTTTCTCCTGCTTTCAAATGTCAGCTTAGCAATTCAAACGATGCTCAGGGCAGGATTCACACTATTCTGATAATGCTGATGGGACACACTACAGGTACAGACCATTGCTTAAAGGTAACAGGACCAGCAGCATGTCTGATATTTAATCTCTGCTACTTCCATTACATCATTTAAAAAAAAATTCCACCAACATAGCTTTTGATTAAAAATTAGGCTAAACTAAAATGCAAAAATGCATAGGATGGATGTATATCCAATACAAGATTTTCTGGAAAATCATTTTTCAACTGACAGGAAAGGGGGAGGCATCTAGTCAGCTGGATTACTTCCTCTTGTCTTTCAGCTGGGTTCATTTCAGATGTAGCACAACTCAAGGTGGAGTGGTAGAAAACAGGAAAGCTTTTAGCTAAGATTTTTAAGCTTTTCAAACTTTTAAGGTGTTCCACTGGACCCTACAGGAAGGCAGGGAACACCATGAGCAGCAAGCGAGAGTCCTCTTTGGAATCTCTCCTGTGGAAAGGGGCCAGGAGTACCCACAAAGGATGCTGAAACACCACTTGCTTCTTAGAAGATCTGTAGTGCAAGCAGCCCTCCTGCCCCCTAAAGCAGTCCTGTAAGCTCATGGGGTGTGTGGCTTGCTATGCTGCCTGAGGAACTAAGACCTTCCCAGATCAGATAATTGTTTTATCTATCTTCTTTCTCTGTGCCTCTCTCTCCAACCTAAATTTGCTACTACAGCCAGACCCACTCTGCTCTGCACAGCATCACCGTTCCTCTGTGGGCTGGCATGCTGAAACCTCTTTGCCAGGAATCAAAGGCACAGCAGCTTCTCTGCAAACAAACGTGAATTTACATTTCTTGACAGGCTCAAATATCAAACAGTGGTAAACAACAGGCATAAATTCACAGGAGTAAAACTTGGATGTTGCCAAAAAAATGAAAAGAAAAAAGCTTAGAGTCTGTGTGCACACATGCAAACCTACAGAAGAACAAAAACTGTAATACTGGATTTAGTGCTGAGGTAAAACGTGATAAAACAAAACACCAAGCAGTGGCCTGAGGTTCTTCCAGCATGCCTATGCCAGCAACTCTGGCACAGGCTGGTGGAGACACTGCCCTTGTCTGTGCTAGGAGGGAGACAACTTTGACACAGGTAGCACACAGGCTACCTACACACCATGTAT
>NDXB01007148.1:86729-118266 GCA_002631895.1 Agapornis roseicollis | reverse complement strand
TGTTGAGGACACCAGAACTGCACCCAATGCTCCAAGTGAGTGTCCAGCTTTCTGCAGATAAATGTACTCATTCTTCTACCTGAACCCAGAGCAGGTTTATTTTTGTATTGCTGACATCAGAATGCCATCAACTCTGTGTAAAACCAAAGACAATGATGGGACCTGCCCTCCCACAGCCTGCAGTGCTACCGGACATTGTTCTGTGCATCATTTCATTGTGTGAGGGAGGTTTAGGAACACCAAAGAGAGAAAGCAGCAGAATTGCTTTGTCCACATGCTGCTTTGTGAAGCTTTCCCCTGTTCCCAGTGTTTTCAGCAGTGAAAGTCATCACATGCTGTACTGTTCAATGGAGAAGGGGAGGTATTTAATAGGATTTCAAAGCTGGCCGGTGCTTCCTATGAAAGCGAATGGGCTGCTGCACACAGCCCTGCCCTGTGGACAGTAGGCCCTGTGTAGCAGAGTGGGGACAGCAGCAAGGGTCGTGCTCCTAATGAGAAGCAGCAGCTGAACCCAGCACGAGCAGAATCACCTCGTTGTTTGTCATCTTGCACGTTCAGGTTCCTGCCTCAGTCATGTTGGAGCCTGTAACAGCTTTGGCACAGTCTCACCCATTTGGATGGAGTCACTCTACTTTGTGCCGTGAAATAACCACAACAAACACATCCAACAAACAAACCCATCAGCTGCAGCCATCCCTCTGCGTTACACTGGCTGCAAGGTGGAACTGAAAATGAAGGGGATGGTTTCAAAGCTCACCTGTTGTTCCTAAGCATTGGACCCGTGACTAAGATGTGTGTAAGTTTGACTTCCCACAGGTTGCATCCTAGGCTGTTGCTTGCCTCTACACGTTAGGGACCTGTGTCTTCTATGTTAAGGTCCTTGCTTTCCAGTTTCATCAACTCCTATTCTCAATCCTGACCCTTTATCTGCAGCTGGAGGAAAGCAGCATCCCCTGTTCAGTTTTACTGCCTTACTGCTAAAGGGGAGGTAGTCATAGGACACCTGAAGGTTAAAAGGAATTACTTTTACTTCCTTTTCTCTACAGACAGAGTCTTCTGTTCCTGTAACAGAGTGAAGATTATCACACGTGTTCACGTGCTTTCCAGATAAAATCTTGGTTGATCACCACATTGTGGTCCCAGTAGCTGAGCTGCAACCTCTGGGGCATCTTTCACAGTTGAAAAGCTTCCAAGCACAGCTGGACTTAGTGGAACTGCAGATATTACTGGCTGCTTAACTCCATATCCTTGCATCTGCAAGAGAACATGGGGACTGGTATTCAGTGGTGGCCTTGGCAGTGCTGGGGAAGGGTTGGACTTGATCTTAAAGCTCTTTTCCAACGTGGTTGATTCTATGATCCTATAACATCCTGCTCCGTGAAAACCTGTGGTAATGGGAATGTTGTTCCACAAAAGGAAGCTCTGGTTTTCCTGCACAGTTATCCTAGGGTATGATGTGGGAGCTGTGGATGTTGGGTGTCAGCAGCAGCAGCGGTGCACGAGGAGCGATGCACAGTGATCTCTGAGTCAGGGTGTTTAACAGTGCCTTGGGTAAGGGGCTGGAGTTTGTTGCTATAGTGAAAAACCAAGAATTCTGAGCTGGAAAAGTGACTTTCAGCATGGAAATCAAACTAAGATGTGAACCTGCAGGAGACAGAGCCTTTGGAGTTAGGGATTAAACCTCAGCCTTAGTTTGTCTTGAGGTATTGCAGGATTCTGGGTGGGAGCATTGATGTGCTGGAGGGCAGGAGGCTCTGCAGAGAGATCTGGACAGGCTGGATCCATGGGCTGTGGCAATTTGCATGAGGTTCAATTAACCTCAGTGTTGGGTCCTGCATTTGGGCCACAACAACCCCCTGCAATGCTCCAGGCTGGAAAGCTGCTCGTGGAACAGGAGCTGGGGGTGCTGAGTGATGGAGCTGAGCAGGAGCAGCTTGTGCCCAGGCAGCCCCCAGCACCCTGGCCTGCGTCAGGCCCAGTGCGGCAGCAGGGCCAGGGCAGGGATTGTGCCCCTGTGCTGGGCACTGGGGAGGCCGCACCTCGGATCCTGTGCTCAGCTCTGGGCTCCTCACTGCAAGAGAGACCTTGAGGGGCTGGAGCGGGGCCAGAGAAGGGAATGGAGCTGGAGCAGGGCCTGGAGCCCAAGGGGGATGGGGAAGGGCTGAGGGAGCTGGGGGTTCAGATGGAGAAGAGAAGGCTCAGGGGGGACCCGATGGCTCCCTCCAAGTGCCTGACAGGAGGATGGAGCCAGGAGGGGCTGGGCTCTGCTCCCAAGGAACAAGGCATGGGACAAGAGGAACCGGGCTCAAGCTGCCCCAGGGCAGGTTTAGCTGGAGCTGAGGAACAATTCCTTGCCCCCAGGGTGCTCAGGCATTGGAAGAGGCTGCCCAGGGCAGGGCTGCAGGCACCGGCCCTGCAAGGGTTCACAGAGCGTGGAGAGGAGGCCTCAGTGCCATGGGGCAGGGGTGGCCTGGGCAGGGCTGGGGTTGGAGTGGGTGAGCTTGAAGGGCTTTTCCAGCCTGGCTGATTCTAAGGTCCACAAACCCTGCTGATACATCCAGTGAGCTGCTCACCAACCAGACTGGACAGGGAGGATTTCCCCGCTCTGTTGCTGGGCTGCCCCACGTGCTGCGCACGCACCCAGCACCAATCTCAGCCTCTCAGTGCTCTAATCCCTCTACTTCCTCCAGCAGCCTTCCAGCTCCTATGGGAGCAGCTCCTTTGCTGTTGATCCGGCGGGTGCAGAAGCAGGAGCTGCTGCACGCTGGAAGTCCTTTTACCTGCCCTGTGCTGGCAGCAGCCCGTGCCAAACATACCATTGTCATTCTGTTTGAGAGGGAGTCAAGGTCACTTGTTGCTAATGCGGTTTGACCGGTATGAAGGGAGCGGGCTGGCTTCAAGCTCTGTTTAGAAAGCAGGCAGCTGCCCAGGTAACCTTTGCCACAGCAGCCGTTAGGGCTGCGATCACGAGGACACTTTCCTGCTCTGGTGGAAGGTGTCCCTGCCCGTGGCACAGGGGAACTGGAGGAGCTTGAAGGTCCCTTCCAACCAAGCCGGGAGCACCTCCTGTATGGAGACAGGCTGGGAGAGTTGGGGCTGTTCAGCCTGGGGAGGAGAAGGCTGCGTGGAGACCTCAGAGCAGCTTCCAGTGTCTGAAGGGGGCCTATAGGGATGCTGGGGAGGGACTCTTCATTAGGGACTGCAGTGACAGGACAAGGGGGAACGGGTTCAAACTGAAACAGGGGAGGTTTAGATTGGATCTAAGGAAGAAATTCTTTGCTGTGAGGGTGCTGAGGCACTGGAATGGGTTGGCCAGGGAGGTTGTGAGTGCTGCATCGCTGGCAGTGTTCAAGGCCAGGTTGGAGGAAGCCTTGGGTGCCATGGTTTAGTGTGAGGTGTCCCTGCTTATGGCAGGGGGGTTGGAACTGGATGATTTTAAGGTCCTTTCCAACCCGAACTGTTCTATGATTCTGCATGGGACAGCAAAGGAGTCCAGGGGACGCACGTGCCTCTTACCCAGCTCCTGCAGTGTGCATTCCCAGGGCAGTTATTAATGCCAATCCACTGTTACCCTGTCACAGCCGGCCTAGCTGAGGTGGGACAGGGAGGATGGTGTGTGTTACCTCTTCCCTCTGCCCCACACTGGGCACGCGGCCGCTGACCCTGCAGCCTTTCAGGAAGCCACCTACATTAGGTCAGGTTATTTTCTCCTCCCCACTGGAGGAAGAAGCACTTCTCCTCAGGCAGACAAGGGGCTCGCTGCCTGCTGGTGACCGCATCCAGCCCTGTTCGTGCTCCTCCGTGTACAAGCTCCGGTTGATTCACCGCTCTCCTCAACAGAGGCAGGCCTCCATGTCCCACAAGCACAGCGCTGCGCTTCCCAAGGCTCTGCCTGCCCGTGCTGTTGGGGGGGGGGTTTCCGCACAAAGGACATTTCCTTCCCAGTGTTGCCTCAAGATAAGTCGGATTCTCCATTATCGATCCCGCCGGCAGCGCAGCTTCCGTTTCCCTGCTGGGCATGTTTTGCATGGGGCGCATTGCTCTTTACCCCTGGGAAACCAGTGTTTTCACAAGCTGCAGGACACTGGGAGCTCCACCCTTACCCTCTGCTTGCCCTTAATGTTCACCATCTAAACCTGTGCTTTTGAGAGGAGGAAGGACCTTTGTCAGAACCATCACGTGAGAGCCAGAAATAGCACTCTGGGGCCTGTCGCTGATGTTAAATCCCTGGTGTCATCACTCATGGATGCACCCGGTCCTTAGAGTGTGGGTTTTTGCACAGCACTGCCTGTAAAAGAGTCACAGGTGTGTTCTGTGCTCAGCCAAATGGGAAGGGCCATGTTTCTGTATGTGTGTGTCTTCTGGAACATAGAATAGTATAGGGTTGGAAAGGACCTTAAGATCACCCAGTTCCAACCCCCTGCCATGGGCAGGGACACCTCACACTAAACCATGGCACCCAAGGCTTCCTCCAACCTGGCCTTGAACACTGCCAGGGATGGAGCACTCACAACCTCCCTGGCCAACCCATTCCAGTGCCTCAGCACCCTCACAGCAAAGAATTTCTTCCTTAGATCCAATCTAAACCTCCCCTGTTTCAGTTTGAACCCATCACCCCTTGTCCTGTCACTACAGTCCCTAATGCAGAGCCCCTCCCCAGCATCCTTATAGGCCCCCTTCACATACTGGAAGCTGCTCTGAGGTCTCCACGCAGCCTTCTCCTCCCCAGGCTGAACAGCCCCAACTTTCCCAGCCTATCCCCATATGGGAGATGCTCCAGCCCCTGCTCATCCTTGTGGCCTCCTCTGGACTTGTTCCAACAGCTCCATGTCCTTTTGATGTTGAGGACACCAGAACTGCACACAGTGCTCCAGGTGAGGTCTCACAAGAGCAAAAGTTCATTGGTTTTAATCTTATGCTTGTTTTAACCTGAAACCCCAGAGCCTGAAAAATAGAGTTCATCAGTTTGAAAGGGCTGATAAAGGCATTGCAAAAACCTGCAGTCATTGTGAAACACCATGCAGAAATGCCCAGGAGAGGTTTTAACATGAGCAACCCCAGTCACACTGCTTTCCAAATGGGCTTGGTTTGCATTCCCATGTTGTGGGAGCAGCACAGGAGTGAAGCGAGGTGGGGATAGGAGAGGCTGTGCCTTACGTGAGACCCCCTGGAGCACTGCATCCAGCTCTGGGTCATGGAGCTGTTGGAGCGAGGAGGCCATGGAGCCGCTGTGGGGGCTGGAGCAGCTCTGCTCTGGAGCCAGGCTGAGAGCTGGGCTGGGGCAGCCTGGACAAGGGGAGAGAAGGCTCCTGAAGCGGAGACCGGAGAGCAGCTCCAGGGCCTAAAGGGGCTGCAGGGAACCTGGAGAGAAAGGGGCTTGGGACAAGGGCCTGTAGGGCCAGGCCAAGGGCAATGGCTTGAACCTGCCCGAACAGGGCAGCCTGAGCTGAGCTCTGAGGCAGAAGCTGTTCCCTGGGAGGGTGCTGAGGCGCTGGCCCAGGGTGATGGCCCAGAGAAGCTGTGGCTGCCCCATCCCTGGCAGTGCTCAAGGCCAGGTTGGACACAGGGGCTTGGAGCAAGCTGCTCCAGTGGAAGGGGTCCGTGCCCGTGGGAGCAGGGGTTGGAGCTGGAGGAGCTTTCAGGTCCCTTCAACACAAACCAGGTTGGGGCTTTCCCTTCCATTGTGCCTGTCCCCAGTAGTGTCAGTGGGGAATTAGAGCTGCTTTGTGCCCCACCAAGTGCATGGTCCAGGGCCCTCCTGGGTGATTGGAAGCACTGCAGCTGTGCTCAGAGGTTCTCCTGCTGTGTTTCTGTGGTGTGTGAGCAGGGTGAGGTCGGTGCTGCAGAGGATGGGTGGGGATCAGGTGAGAGGAGCAAAGACACAAATGGAGCCAGAGAAACCACCCTGAGCCCTTCAACCTCTGCCTGTAAACAGGAAATCGAGGGCCACAGAGAGTGAGAGGAGAAGAAAGGGGAAGGCAGGAGGGGAGAGGCAGCACCTGCACTTGAACTAGGCTGGAGAATACACATGTGGAAGCAGCAAGCATCAGGCACTGAAGCACTGAGAGCCTCCAGCTGGGTGGGAGATGGTCCCATCTGCTCCCTCCCTGATAATTCAGTGTGTGTGAGGATGCTGGGGCAGCACAGAAGAGGAGGAGTTGCTGGAACTCTGGCAGGGTTTATTCCCCAAATCCCATTGCTTTAAGAACACACTTTCATGTGTTCTTTTAGGGGCTCTCTAAGGCAGCCTTTTTGGGTAGGTGACCCCTGGGCTGTCCGAGGGACCCATCTCCCCCCTCCTGAAAGGGCTGCCTGGGATGATCCGTGTTGACTTCCTTTGACTTGCTTTCAGCCACAGCAGATCCTAAGCTTGTCTTAGTGGCCACAACAGCACCGAAGGTTTCACACCCTGGCNTTGCTTTAAGAACACACTTTCATGTGTTCTTTTAGGGGCTCTCTAAGGCAGCCTTTTTGGGTAGATGACCCCTGGGCTGTCCGAGGGACCCATCTCCCCCCTCCTGAAAGGGCTGCCTGGGATGATCTGTGTTGACATCCTTTGACTTGCTTTCAGCCACAGCAGCTTGTCTTAGTGGCCACAACAGCACCGAAGGTTTCACACCCTGGGTTGGCACCTCGCTGTACAGCACGTCCTCAATCTGTTCAAAATTAGGCCCTAACCCTTCATCTTCATTCACTAAAACCACATGGATGTGCTTTTCCCACCCATTCCTTTCATTGTGAGCCCTTTCATTGGGAAGGCTGTTGATAACCCCAGCTTCTGACCAAAGACTTCTTAATGGGTGGCTTCAGGATGACATTTGGTAGCTTTTCTGTTTAACAAAACATTCTCTATTTCCAACTCTATTTTTAGGATCCCATACATCCACAGTTCTCTATGGAGTGAAAGTAACCACAGGGATCCCTGAATGCTGTGCCTCTGTATAGAGACCACAGCGATTAAACAAGCAAACTTGCTGGGCTGTTTTGGGTCTAGTTCGAGCTGGTGAAGGGAGATATGGTAGTTCTTGTTGGTATCCTCTTCGAAAAGCACCAACTATTGCAAGGTTTTCCTTCTGTGACTCATTCCAAGACCATATATTAACTAAAAAGCATGGATTACCAGACAGGCAGAGGCAGCATTCCCAGGAACTTGCTATAAATAGTTCAGAAAATACATATTTAAGATTAGTAGGCTGTATTTAAATCATTCCTTGGATGGACAACTATTACTACGAGTCAGATGCGTTGGGTTTTCTCTTCTTGGATCCAAGATGGAACAAGCTGTGTTGTTGCACCACCGGCATGAATTGCAACATGGGTCTGAGATGCTGCAGCTCTCGACTGCAAAGATAATGGTTGTGTTTCTGGTGTTGCCTTGGTGCAACAAGCTTTGGGCTTTCCAACCAGCTGCTTGCTCTGCTCACACAGTGCTGCTTGTTCTTGACGACTGTAATCCTTATATTATTCCCTTGTGGTTATTGCTGGCTTCCTGCTCGCCTCCTATGTCACAGCAATCCCCTGCTTCAGAGGGAGGGCCAACAGGAGTAACACAAACTGCCAGCTCATGGGAGCACGTTGCTCTTTTACCACAAACCCTCCCTTTATACCTTTCCAAGCCTTATTTATGCATTTCACACGGCGTAGGTCCGTAAAAGCTGTTACAAGCGGGGCAGCTTCAGTGCGTTAGGTTTGGTCATGTCTTAGCACGTGGGTAGCAAGGGTATATTCAGAAGTGCATGGGAGGAACTGAAATCTCAGGGTGGGGTTTGTGCAATTGGGCAAACTGCCACTGAATGCTGGCCTGCTCTTCCTCCTCCTCACCCCTTCCTACTGACTGATTTCTTACTGCCTCTTTCCCTTGTTTCTCAACCTTCGGTCCTCTTCAGCCTCAGCTTCTTTTCCATTCCTTGCCCTCGTTTGAGTCAGTCCCAATGTGAGCAGCTTGTGTTGACACACTTGGTCTGTAGTAGTTCCCAGCTCAGTGAAATGACTTTTGCTAACACAGCAGGGCTCCATCCCAAGCCCTTGGCTCAACAATTTAACCACACAGATGTATAATACTTTCTGCCCATGAGATCTTGGCTTGGCAAATCACTGCTTAGAGATTCCTGAACTGATGTGGACCTTAGTGTGGCTGTGCACTGGTGGAGCTCTTGTAGCCAGCATTTTCCTGTATAAACAGGTGTGAAAGACTCTGGGAAGGTGGAAAGAACTCATTTGTCTATGGCTTGAAATCAATGCAGGTGTACTTGAAACATGCAGTTATGGAGAAGTTCATCTTGACATAGCATAAATACAGTTACCAATGCTGAATCTGCACATAAATGTTGGAGTAGGGGGGAAAGTAGATGGGAAAGTAGATGGCTCTCTGCTCTCTTTTGGGTCTGTCTTAATCCGAGGTGACTTCTGGTGACTGCAAGGGATCTGCTGTGGGTTTGTGTGTACCCAAGAGCAGAAGTTGGCCTGTTCTTCCAGTGGTGGAAGATAACGCCTGGTGAAACACTGGACAGTTCGATTGGTCTAAACAGGCTTTTACAGTGTAGCTCTGCAACAGACCTCCTTACACCTAGAGAAAGCTGCTCACCTTAGCAGCAAGTCAGTCTGCAGTCTGCAATTCAGATGTGCCCCATAGAACTCCCACTGACGTTAGAAAATGTCCTGAAATGGGAAGAAAGATGGAATTCCAGTGACAAGTTCCAATTGCTTCCATGATTCTGCTCAGCCAAGCCGTACATTTAATATTAGCCATGCCTGAGCATCACAATTTCACCTAGGTACCTGAAGCGTGCTTCATTTTGAGTGACTCTGTGTTGTTTTCCTCCCAGATGAACGTGAGGCAGTTCAGAAGAAGACGTTCACGAAGTGGGTTAATTCCCACTTGGCACGTGTGTCATGCAGGATTACAGACCTGTACACCGACCTTCGGGATGGGAGGATGCTCATCAAGCTGCTGGAAGTTCTCTCGGGGGAGAGACTTGTAAGTGTTCATTCATGTTCATTGTGGGGGTTCTGTTCTGGTTTTGGGTGGGTTTTTGGTGAAGCCTTGGCTCAACTGAACTGCAACAAAACTGAGTATTGAGGGCTCAGAGGAAGTCTGTTGCTCCAGCTGGATCCAGACACCATTAAAGTGTCACCCTATTGGTTTCAGTAGGAATCAAAGGAATCATGGACTCACAGAGCGGTTTGTGTTGGAAGGGACCTTACAGCTCCCCCAGCTCCAACCCATGCCACGGGCAGGGACCCCTTCCACTGGAGCAGCTTGCTCCAAGCCCCTGTGTCCAACCTGGCCTTGAGCACTGCCAGGGAAGAAAGGCACCTTTGGAGGAGTTCTCCTTGTGTGTTGGTTGCACCCGTCTGCCCAGCAATGCTCCTGGGTTACTCATGTTGCTGGGGTAGGTGAGGCTTGGTGAGGGACTGTCTAAAATGAATTTAAATAGATGGTTTAAGTTCTGTCTTTGAGTATGCTGAGAGAGCTCCGATACCTGCACAAGGGGATGATGAGTAGGAAAATGCCTCTAGTGCAAAATGCTGATGCACGACAGGAAACCTGGGTGTCAAGAGAAAAACTGAGTATCAGGAAACAGGTACCAGCTTTTAATCAGTTCCTTAAATGATGGCTCTGCTCTTAGCTACCTAATTTACAGCAATCTTTTCAAAGAAAGACGGGTCTTTAGCTAAGACCCAAGGCTACATGAGGATGCGACTGTGTAATCGCTTGTCATCAAGCCTTCCTATTAATGGGAGCTCCATGGCTTAAGACTCTGGATAATGAATTGAACATATGGCCCACAGCGTGTGTGTGTACAGTGAGGCAAGAGAGGAAGCTTTCTGAATGCATCTGGGAGGGTAAGGAAGCTCTGACGTGTGTAGAAAGAGGTACCCTGTGTTCTTGAAGGCATTCTTTGGATGGAGGTATCTAACCTTAGTTGTTCGTCAAATCCAGTTTGCTCAAAACCTGTTTCTCTCTCTGCCAAATCCTTTATTTCAGTGAGGTGTCAGGTTTGAGCTGGTCGCTGCAGGTGGCTGGTGTTATTCATACAGGAATATTATATATATTGACACAGTGACGGGTAAAGGGCTCAGACTTAAACAGGGGACGTTTAGGTCGGAGATGAGGCAGAAGCTGTTCCCTGTGAGGGTGCTGAGGCGCTGGCCCAGGGTGATGGCCCAGAGAAGCTGTGGCTGCCCCATCGCTGGCAGTGCTCAAGGCCAGGTTGGACACAGGGGCTTGGAGCAAGCTGCTCCAGTGGAAGGGGTCCGTGCCCGTGGGAGCAGGGCTGGAGGAGCTTGAAGATCCCTTCCAACCCAAGCCAGGCTGGGGCTCTATGAATAAGCAAGACCAGCGTGCCCCATTAGTGGCATGTTTGCTGTCTGAATCCTCAGCCTTTGTTTGAAACCTCCCCTCTGCCTGCCAAGGCTGGGCTTTCAGTGTCAACCAGCGGTGAGGCTCAGGCAGTCCCATGACTCTGTGTGTGTTTCAGTGGCATCCTTCTCTCCAGGATCTGAACATGCAAACAGGGCTTACACAGCCCTTGGGGTGGGGAGAATGCTGGGTCTTGCATCATGGTTTGGGTATGGTGCTGGTGGCTGCCTGCGCCGCCACAAATTCCTTCTGTAGCTTCCTTATCTCAGGATGGAGGACAGCAGTCTCTGTTTGAACAGTGCATTCCACCACACCTTCCTCTGCAAACACGACCACAGATAGCACAACGCACTAAACCTTCAGACTATTGCACGCAGCAGAACTATTCCAGGAGGACTGGCACGTAGCATCCACCTCCTGATGTCCTCCAGCCCTTTGGAATTTAGTTTAGCTGGTACTGGCGAGGCTCTGACAAACCCATGGCACCCGAGCAGAGCTCGAAAGGCAGGATCTTATACAGGATCAAGACGTGGAACATCAAGTGGCTAGCAAGCAATAAACAAATGCAGGAAGCAGCCTGCATAACTGTTTTAACATGGTGTGCTTACTGGTGCAGTAGAACAAACAGGAATTGTTTTCTCTCTTTGGAAACCGGGATTCAGAGTGAAGCTGGAGCCATATTCCTGTGGAGCAAAGTCTGGGATCTGGGCTAGTAACCAGGCAGCAGGACTGCTCTTTGCCCTTTGCAGGAGCTCCAGCCTCGTTTGCACAAAGCCTGCGTTTCTCAAAAGCTGGTGTGATTTTTGGTGATGAAAACCCAGAACCTTTGAAAATCGCTGGAGAAGCCCAGAATGAGAGCACCCAGCAGGGACAACACCTGCATCTTCCTGCCTGGGCTCAGCTTGAGCCCTGAGCCGAGCCTTTTGTCCAGGCCTTGCTCCACAAAGTTCCCTGCACGGCAGTTTGGAAGGAAACGGATAGCACGGGGTAGTCCCCCTGAGCAAAGTGGGAAAGGATCCAGCCAGGATGCAAAGTCGGCTGTGATTTTGTTTGCATAAGTTGTTACCCAGCTTGTGCCAGGCAGAAGACGACAGCTCAGAATTGTTTTCAGCACATTAAGCCTTTAGCTCAGTTTCTTCCATAACTAAAGAAAGGATTAGTACATTCCTGACAATTCCTGGACGCTCAAAGGTTGAACGGGTCAAGCCCATTCTCTGCAGTGAGTTTTTTGTTGGAAGAGGGGAAGGTTTTTGGTGTAAGGCAGATTTTGCTCTGGTTGATGCCTGGATCTGTGTTAGCCCAGTCAATGTGAGGGTTTACTCCTGGAGAGGCTGTGCAGGACAGCGTGCCAGGCACAGCCATACCTTGGGTGCTGTGATTGCTTCTTCCTCATTTTGCTGCAAGGTGGTGTTGGGGGGGACACAAAAATGGAACCTTTGGTCTTCTTGGGGTCCCTCACATTATTTTGGCCAGGTCATAGAATCCCAGCCTGGTTTGGGTTGAAGGGACCTTAAAGCCCATCCAGTTCCAACCCTTGCCACAGGCAGGGACCCCTTCCACTGGAGCAGCTTGCTCCAAGCCCTGTGTCCAACCTGGCCTTGAACCCTGCCAGGGATGGGTCCTTGAACCCTGTCCATGGTGATGGGTCTCCAGTTGGGTTTGGCCAAACACACAACCTCACTCTTGCTCCCACTCACACTGTGGCTCTTCACCATGGTGCCTACATGGAATTTGTGCCCCTCCAGAGGGACTTTTAAACCCCATCTCCTGGAAGCTCTTGCCCTTGCTGGGAGCTGCAGGTTGACTTTGTCTGCATCCTTACCCAGCCCTGGGAAGAGAACTGAGCTACCTGAATGCTGAAGTGGAAGCGACGGCCTCCGGGGTTTGTGTGTCCTGAGGGCATCCTTCTAGCAAGCGTCTCACCTCTACCAGGCACCCTTCCACAGGCTGCTGTTTGCAGGGACCATGACACAGCTCTGGCTGAACTCTTCCCCTTGGACACAGCCAGGATTTTGCCTGAGCTATTTCCATGGGCAGTTGATTGCATTCACTGCAGAAAACAAGGAAGTTAGGTCAGGCGGCTGAGTACCTCTGGGCAGGTCCCTGAGCACTGACCAGGCTGTTCAGCTGCAATCCTCGTCTGCAAAATGCCTTTAACTTCATGTGCTTTTACAGCAGGCTCTATATAATAGATATATTCATATACATAGAATCATAGAATAGTTCAGGTTGGAAAGCACCTTAAGATCATCCGGTTCCACCCCCCTGCCATGGGCAGGGACACCTCACACTAAACCATGGCACCCAAGGCTCTGCCCAACCTGGCCTTGAACACTGCCAGGGATGGAACATTCTATATGTATAATATAGGTTAATATATATTCATGGCTTTTTACACTGGACCTTCATAAAGTTGTGCTATGTTGCTGTGGCTGGTTTTTTTATTACATTTTTTGCTTTCTTTTCCTATGAAGAAATGGTTTGGAATAAACCTCTGCTATTTTCACATGATTTATCCCACTTCAGCTGACAAAAACCAGTGACATTTGTTTTGTGAGGAGTTTTTTACAGCCCAGATCTGAGCTTCCCTTTTGACAAGTGCATGTCTGCATTTACAGATACTCTGGAGCATTCATTACCAATTGCCTTTGCTGCCTGCCTCCACCGGTTATCAGTTTGCTTCATATCTCTATCTTGAAGAATCTCTTTAAGTGTGGGAGAACTTGTATTGGAGGCAAAAAAGCATCTTGGGAAACTATAGCTGGTGTGGCATGAACCCTACAAAATCATTTCTCTTCCTGCTAGGGAATGAGTAGAAATGAAGGAAGCAAGCAGGGAAAACCCTTTGGAAGGCAAATGAAATGGGCTCCTGGCGTGTGCGGCTCAGGTCTGGGATATTGGCATTCCCCCCATGGGTTTGACATGTGCTGCCGTTATCCTTGTGGGAGTCCATCATAAGATGCAAGGAATGGTTTTGTCCCTTGAATTTGAAGAACAGATGCACATGGTATTGCTGGCTGGGAGAGGATGGGTGGTGATGGTGACCCACCTGCCTGGCCTCGAGAGGTATCAAGCACTTTTGGGTTTTCCCTTCCATCTACATTAATACGTGTTTTCTTCTCCCTTTTACCTTCTAGCCTAAACCAACTAAAGGAAGGATGCGCATCCATTGCCTGGAGAATGTTGATAAAGCCCTCCAGTTCTTGAAAGAGCAAAGAGTGCACTTAGAAAACATGGGATCCCATGATATTGTGGATGGGAATCACAGGCTGACGCTTGGCCTTATTTGGACTATTATCCTGAGATTCCAGGTAAATGCCATAGAGTCATAGGATGGTTTTGGATGGAAAGGACCTCAAGATCATCCAGTTCCTACCCCCTGCCATGGGCAGGGACATCTTCCACCAGACCAGATTGTTCCAAGCCCCATCCATCCTGGCCTTGAACACTGCCAGGGATGGAGTGTGTGTATACATACACAGATGGACACACATTGAGCTTTTCATGGTTGGTTGTAATGTGTTTCATTGGGCTTTTGAAGAGTGGAGCACTTCCAGGCCCTCTACAGCTACCATCTAAATCTAACCCTTAGGATTAAGTTAGTCTTCACGATGCTGCCAATCTGCTGTGGCATCCAATGGGAGCTTCCTGTGTGGAGTCATATGAGTTTACTTTTAAATTACTCATCAATATGAACTCTCATAGCCATCTACACTCATAGACCTTGGAGGCAGTGGTGCCCTCAGCTGCTTTCACCTCAGTGGTGAGCACCAGTAACTGACTGACTTGGCACTGAAGTGGATTAGAGGTGCCCACAGGAGCTGGTTTAGTGCCCAGCTAAAGGCTGCTGAGATTTCTTTTCCAGCAAGATGCACATTGGCCTTTGCCCTCAGTTCAAAAAGGCTGCAAAGTTATAATTTATGCCATGAATATAAAATCTATAATAAATAGCATAGTAATAAATACCTAATAACTAACATTCTGTTAAAGCTGGTGTGGCTCGATGTTTTCCTAAGGTGAAAGTGTCTGTCCTGTGGCACTTCACTGAAGCTACAATACTCTTTTCACAAAGCAGTGAACCATATCCATAAAATGAGATCTATTGGTCCATATGAGGTAAAAAGTGGTTTGCTTTTCCTCCCTCTTTTTACCCTTTTTCCTCTCTTTAAAAGCTGGATAACAGCCTAGAATGTGGAATAGCAAGTTGTGATGCTGCTGACACTGGTAGCTGTTATACTGCCCCGTCCCGCAGGAGACACCTCTCAGGGTGAACCCATAGTGCTGTACAGGGCAGGGTTTGCCTTGACAGCTGGAAATCACTTTGCTTCATGAGGGTTAAACTGTTCTGTCAGTGGAATAACCTAAACAAAGAGTAATCCCTAGTAAAATAAGGGCAGCAGAAGCTTTTTAACATGAATGCTTTTAAATGAGGAAGAGCATTCGCCTGCTTCCCCCCTGCCTGTCATCATAGCTTTCCTCTGGTGCTTGTATGCTGCTATAATGCCTTTCATCTTCTCAAAACAGGCAATCTGTGTTTTCACAGAGAAATATTTAAAGCCTCTGTGTTAATTTTAGATCCAAGATATCAGTGTGGAGACTGAGGACAACAAGGAGAAGAAGTCTGCTAAAGATGCTCTGCTTTTGTGGTGCCAGATGAAGACAGCCGGGTGAGCGGGGATTCTCTCTGAAGCTCTTAGAGCACTTTGAGAGTTCATTGAACTCATTTCAAATGGGCACACATGTACCTGTGATCAAGTGGAGCCATCCAGGAGAAGTGAATTGAGGTTTACAAGTCAGAAAACTCTGACTTTGTTGTATTAATGCTGTGGGATAAACATATCAGTCTGATAATCATAGAATCATTGAACCCCAGCCTCGTGTGGGTTCGAAGGGATCTTAAAGCTCATTTGGTTCCAACGCCTTCCACAGGCAGGGACACCTTCCACTAGACCATAATCTATGGATATATATCAATATGCTGACTCTCTTTCGCCCTATTCTGAAGAAATAATGATGCTTCAGATGTTTGCCACCCACTTTTCCCTCCTTCCATGTATATGGAAATGTTTCCAAAGTGTCCTGCTCTGACAGTAACTTTCTTGCATAGTTAAATCTCCGTTAGTAGACATTCAGTATGTTTCCCCAGGAAACTTGGATGTCCCTGTAATGACTTGGGGCACTCCAGCAGTTCTAGACTTGCGGGGATTTGGAACCTCACAGTTGAGGAAGCAAGTGATAGAATAATAGCTTCAAGTGATTGCTTGGAAGGACATGGAGAGCTTTTGTCTGGAATGCATTGCAATTCTGTGGGGGTTACAAGAGTGGATGAGGTGCACTTAGCTCTAGAGTCAGTCTCTGATGAGAGGACAGCCATGACAATAGATCATCCATCATGGGATGTTGATATCCCACCCTTGGGTTTACAAGGGTGTCATTCCTTATTGTATATAAGGAATGAGCTTTTAGTGACGGAGGAGGCTGTACTAATAGTGCTCTCCTTGCTTTTTGTTCCATCAGTTACCCCAACGTCAACATTCACAACTTCACAACGAGCTGGAGGGATGGGATGGCTTTCAACGCACTAATACACAAGCACAGGTATGTGTGGGTAAATGTCTGTCTGGGGTTTGGAAGCCTGGACTGCTGCCGTGGGCATGGGGGTTTGCAGTTACTTTGCAGCTTGGTTTTAAAGCCCATGGAGAGGAGGAAGTTAAAGAATTAATGGGAGTTTTATAGCAACTTGCCTTGCTTTAGGGCTTTCACAGCTCTTGTGGTCACTGTGAGGTCGTGTGGGCAGCAGCATGCCACGTCAAAACAGGTTGTGTTTGGTTCCAAGACAATTACACCCATCGTTGTTTTTGGTCTGTGACTGACCAGGCTGGAGAGAAGTTCTTGTACCTGTTGGGTAACCAGTGATGGGTCTGGTTGCCAGAGTTCAGGACTGGAGGGAACCACACAGAACAACAGCCTGGAGGGGAAAGAAATCCCTGCTCAGGGATGGTAAAATGTGGTGCTAGGCTGATGTGGTTGGGATGTGCTCCTTGGCAAGCTCAGTGAGGTTATTGGGGGAGCTTGCACACTTACGTGGGCATGAGGAGAGACCAGGTAACCACAGCTCTGTTCCTCTCCTCTCCAGGGTCACCTTCACTGTTAAGCTGCCCTGGTTTTCTCCATGGGTTAGGTTCTGCCATGGCATGTGATAGGTGTTACCTATCCCTTCAACAGTGCTGTTGAAATGCACAGGGCTACTGGGCAAGCAAAAGGGTGTTTCTGAGGTTTGGAGAGCTTAGTTCATGTATTTGTTGTGCCTTGGGAAACCTGAAGAATCTTCCCTCCTGTCTAGGCCTGATCTGATTGATTTTGACAAGCTGAAGAAATCAAATGCACACTACAATCTGCAGAACGCTTTTAACCTCGCAGAGCAACACCTTGGTCTTACCAAGCTCCTGGACCCTGAGGGTAAGAATTCCTGCAGTTTCAGCTCTTTGTGGGCTCTTTCCTTCACCCCTCCTTGTTGCAGGGCACAGCTTTGTGATAGCTTTTTAGGTTAAAGAGCAGCAGGATGCTGCTGCCTGACCTGGTACAGCCAGGGAGGGAAGGAGAGAATGGAAGATATCTCCTGCAAAAGACTGAGCCCTGGCAGCGGGAGAGCCTTTAATCCTGTGTTTATTTTGCCCTATCTGACAAGATCACTGGTCTGGCCATATATACACAAAATCATCCCAGTTAGAGGCATCCTGATCCACCCTGAGAAACACCTTCTGTGAGCTGGGAGGTAATGATGTGAATTCAGCACACAGTTATCACCTCCTTTCACAGCCTGACAGTGAGTTCCAGCCTCTGTGTATTGGAAGGCTGCTCCAGTGCTAGGACAGGAAACTTTCTCATCCCAGGGCTGTGGGTTTGGGCAAGTTGCTTCTTGCTGATTTCCCAGCGCCTCTGAATTGCTGCAGGAGAGGAAAGAATTTGTTTTCCACCTGTATCTCCCAGATTTGCCCGGACAGACAAACTCTTAGGTTTGAATTCCTCTCTCTGAATGCTGACACAGCACTGAAGCCCTCAATTAACACTGTTCTGTCAATGCACACTGACACTACAGAGGTTCTTTGGCCACGTACAAGCTGTGGCAAAGCCTGGAGCCTGACTCAAAGACCCACAGCCATGTGCTATAACCACAGTCCACACTAAGAGGGATAAAGCAGCACTTCCTAATGACAGAGGACAATCCTGTGCACCACCAAGTGATCCAGAACCAGTCCAAAGCTTATCTCTGATCAGGGCAGAACTCTTGGGAGCTGCACTGCCCCTGAACCCATCTCTCTTGGCTCACCCCTGGTGCATGATTTGCTGTGTTGGTTTAACTCCTGCACCCTCAGCGTGCTAAGACAGCTCTTGTTTGCTTTGCAGATATCAGTGTTGACCATCCTGATGAAAAGTCAATCATCACCTACGTGGTGACATATTACCACTACTTCTCCAAGATGAAGGCTTTAGCTGTCGAAGGAAAACGTATTGGAAAGGTTTGCAAGTTCCAATTAAAAATCATGAGGAAACAGTTGGAATATTACTGATTTTATACATTTTGCCCTCTTTTGGGTGTTAGGTTTTTTAAAGTCCACTCTATGGTAGCTTTTTAGCTTTGGGTTTGAGTGTGTTTTGAATGTTAAGCATCCACATGTGACTGCGAGTAGTTCATTTCCAGCTGCCTCATATCAAAACCCATTTGGCTGGAGTTTTCTTTTCGCTTGTTCATTTTGCATCATTGCTGCTTTTCCTTTCTCATTGACTGCTCCTCACCCTCTGGGTGCTCTTGGCTCTTCTGGAGCCCAGAGAAGTCCCTCATTTACAAACTGTGCAGTCATTCTCTGCCCTTTGGCAAGGCTGCTCTTCTCTTTGCAGCCAGCAGACTGAACATGAACCCTTTTCCAAGCCTCTATTGCTGGGGCTCATGGGAATTCACTGCTGGAACACACAAACCCCCCATTCCTCAGGGATCCCAGCCCCTGTGGCACGCAGGAGTGAGTGGTTTGATTTAGAAGTCGAGGCTCCCAACAGGTTCTTTTCTGTAGCTTGGCTTTAAATGGCACAGCAGCTCTGCCCTTGTTACTCACGTTGTGCTGCTCGTTGCAGGTACTTGACAACGCCATTGAGACAGAGAAGATGATTGAGAAATACGAGTCTTTGGCTTCTGACCTCCTTGAGTGGATTGAGCAAACCATCATCATCCTCAACAATCGCAAGTTCGCCAACTCCCTGGTTGGTGTGCAGCAGCAGCTCCAGGCGTTCAACACCTACCGCACCGTGGAGAAACCACCCAAGTAATTCTCATCTTGGCTCACATCAGCAGCAGCCTGGTTTTGTTCAGCCATTGGTTTTGTAAAGCACCAGCACATCTGAGTAACTTTAATCTCGGCTTAAGGCTTTGTTTGTGTGAAGAAGCCCAGCTATCGCATTTCTAATTGGCACTCAGCGTTGCTACTTGGGGCCTCTTTGCTTTGTGCTGTTCAGTGTGAGGAGAACCACAGCCCGCAGGGTCTGAGGGGCCTGGGAGCTCGCACGACTGAGCCTGCCTTACAGTATGAGTGGTAGCAGCATGTTCGTGCAGCAGCCTCACCAGTCGTGCTTGCTAGCAGTGTATAATTCCAATACGCTGCTAGTAAAAGAGCTTACTGCTTATCCAACATCAAGAGGAAGTGTGTCTGCTTTGTAAAACAACCCTACACTTACTAAAACTGACACAGCCAAAGCTGGACAACTGATTTCTGGAAAGCTTCTTTTTAGCATTATGATATCAGATCTGTTTGTTATTTTTGTCTAATCAGAGTTCTAATGGATAATAATCACAATCCAAAGCCTTACAGAGTATCCAGACATCTAAAACTGCAGACTATTCCCTAGTGCCTATGGGGTTTGTTTATTTCCCAGGCATAAAACCAAGGGAAAACAGTGGGAAGAGTTTATTGACTGCAGTGGGCTTTAAATAAAACTTCCATTTCATGTGTTGATAGAGTCAACTGGGACAGCACATGTAATAGAAGAGAAATAAAATGCAGTCTTCTGTCCCCCAAGGGGCTTTAAATCTAAACACAGACAAGTTGCTTCTGTGAAGTTTCTGTTGCTGTGACCCAGCTGGTGCCAGGGGACGTGGGGGCTTTTTCAGTTGCTTTCACACAAGATGAAGGTATTTGTCTGAGTGCTCCATTCATAACACCAGTCATTCAAACAAGTGCTTTGCTATACCTGAGGAGCAGTGAAAAGCTTTATTGTAACTCAATTCTTTTGCCAAATTCTGTTTAGATTTACAGAAAAGGGGAACCTGGAAGTGCTGCTTTTTACCATCCAGAGCAAAATGAGAGCCAACAATCAGAAAGTGTACATGCCAAGAGAGGGCAAACTCATCTCTGACATTAACAAGGTAAATGGAGCCAGCTCCTCCTGTACAGCTCAGGATTGTGTTGTTTCCTTTCTGTCTCTCTCTCTCAGCATACTGGGAAGAAATACATTTGCTATCTCCAGTCTCAATATGGGGACCACAAGGGGCTGTTGACCTTCTGCTATAGCTTGGACTCCCTAATCTAAACCTGGGTATCCTCAGATCTTCTGCACTGGAAAGATGCTCAGTCACTCTAGCCAAGATCTCATGGTCCTGCCTTGCTCCTCCATGCTCCTGGCTATTAGAAATACTTGGGTTTAGGCAGTTCCACATCTGTTAGGATTTAGGAGAATCTGGGGTAGTTTGTGTTTAATTATGGGTATATTTGTTGCTTGTAAGAAGATCTGAAGGGTCACTAGCTGGCTTTCAACAGGCTTCTGAGACTTTTATAATACTCGTGTCACACATGTGAACAGCTTGTGGCTTTGGGTGGAAAAGGGCTTGTATGCATCAAAAGTAACCAAATTCTGCAGTTGTGGGGGGTTTTCCATAGTGGATGTAATAAGGAGCAACAATTGTGTTGATTTTAGAGGCGAGAGGGTACAAAGCTGTAACTTCCATTTCCTAAAGGGGGGAGGCAGAATCTGCTTATTTAGGAGCAGCTCTCAGAAGATGTTGTTTCTTTAATAAATACTCTCTTACACATTTGAGCTGGGTTTGTTTAAGCTTTGTTGGTGGCAAAACCCAGATGAACTCAAGAAAATGTACGAGATAAACAAGCCCTCTACCCCTTGCTCAGAAAAGGAGAACTAATCTCAAGCCATACTCTTACATTAACAAACCAGGTGTAAGCCCAGCCAGAGCAAACCAGGTTTATTGGCATGCCCATAAATAAGCCGTGTAGTGAAGCTCGGCTGGAGCGGCTGCAGTCCTGATGCCATGCAAAGCAGCTGTGATTTATCATGTTCCTATAAGAATGTGTGTTTAGAAGATGCGTGTTTTTCCTTCCATGTCTTCAGGCCTGGGAAAGACTGGAAAAAGCTGAACATGAAAGAGAACTGGCACTGCGCAATGAGCTCATCCGACAGGAGAAACTGGAACAGCTGGCGCGCAGATTTGATCGCAAGGCAGCTATGAGAGAGACCTGGCTGAGTGAAAACCAGCGTCTCGTCTCTCAGGTGCTGCTTTCACCACGTGTCTGGGTGACTCACATGGTTCCCAGGAGTAATTATAGGATCCCGAGCTCGCCGAGACAACATTTCCTCCCCTATACCTCATATTTTACTCAATCTGTGTATATGTAGACTTACAGTATGTGTGTGCAAATGTGTACGTACCTTATATCCTCTCTTTAATGCATTTGGCATATCCCTTCTTGGAATCTATCAGGCTGTACTCAAGAGATACTGACGTGGAAATACCTACCCACAGTCAAGATTTTCCTTATCTGAATATTGTGGCCAATTCAGTGGAATTAGCCCGGGATTCAATTTTACCTTTTAATATTAGAGGTGACTCAAAAAACACCCAAAGGCCCATTCTAATCCTGATGGCCACCATGGGTCTTCCCTCAGCGGTAGTAAGTGATATCTCCGATTGTATCAGTGGTTCTCTGGTTGTCAGAGCTCTCTCTTATTTTATTAAAGAAGGCTTTTCAGGGCATTTTGAGGCCCCAGATTTGCTGATGAGTGCATTCTGCCCCACCAGGAATCCAGTTAGCATTTACCAGTAGGGCTTATCTCCTCAGCAGCCAGCACTGAAGAAGGGTCTCTGTGTTTCCAGGATAATTTTGGCTTTGACCTCCCAGCAGTAGAAGCTGCAACAAAGAAGCACGAGGCCATTGAAACGGATATTGCAGCATATGAAGAACGAGTCCAGGCCGTGGTTGCCGTTGCAAAGGAGCTTGAGACTGAAAACTACCATGATATTAAACGCATTACTGCGAGGAAGGACAACGTTATCCGCCTCTGGGAGTATCTCCTGGAGCTGCTCCGGGCACGGAGACAGCGCCTAGAGATGAACCTTGGTCTGCAGAAGATATTCCAGGAAATGCTGTACATTATGGACTGGATGGATGAGATGAAGGTGGGTGTCAAAACGTGGACCAAATGCTCTGGAAAGGTGTCGATGGTAAATCAGTAAGACTCATTTTGCCCCTCTGGTTTAATAGACAAGTGCAGAAGGTCTGCAGTCAGGAGCAGAGAACAAATTCCTTACTCTTTCTGAGGATTTTCTAAAACTAAAGCTAAAAACAAGTAAGGAAAAAGAACAAGTTCACTCCTATAAACAGCTACATTTTAGCTTCAAGCCTGTCCCATAAGGGTCAGAGGCTTTGGTCACAGTGCTTGGGTAAGGAGGACAATTTTGATTGAAAGGGAATGAAATCATCTCTCTCCATCACAATTTACATGGGGAACAAGTCACCTCCTCACCTCTGTGCTTTAAAAAGCAGGCATTTCTTCCTGTCTGCTCTCCTGGGATCTGGGAAGGAAAGGACCATGACTTTGTTCTTGTCCATTGGCCAGCAGAACTTGGAAGCTGTTGGAGGAAAGAAGGATGCGCATAGCTCGGTGGCAGCTCACAGCACCTGGGCTGAGTGCCTTTCAATGGTCCTGCTGGGCTAACTTAGCTCCATGTCATCCTAGACTGAAAACTGCATTGAAGAGCAGTCATGGGTGCCAAATTCCTATCGGTCAGCCATGTCTCTGCACATCTGCAATAGCTCTCCTTACGGGTCTGGTGTTTCTCTGCACTTAATGTCACAACAGAGAACAGGGTAGTGTGTTGAGTCATTAAGAAGCAGCTTCTGGCCTTCAGCCCATTTTACTTGTCTGTTCTGTTTCCATCAGGTGCTTCTACTGTCTCAAGACTATGGCAAACACTTGTTAGGAGTTGAAGACCTGCTGCAGAAACATGCTCTGGTGGAAGCTGACATTGCAATCCAGGCTGAGAGAGTGAGAGGGGTCAATGCATCTGCTCAGAAGTTTGCAACTGATGGAGAAGGTAAGCAGCAGCCAACACATCCTCCTTTGTCTTAATTGCATATGAGGTTATCTATAAGCCTCATTAGTTCCGCAAGGCACGTTAGGTTAACTCAGCACCAGAGGACATTCCAGCTTCCTTTGTTCCTTCTTTATTGTGTCAATGATTAATTTTCCAGGTACCTGCTCAAGAATGTAGTGTTGCATTGTGTGGTTCATGGGATGGCATGCTCTGAACCAGCCACTGGTGTAACTTTGTAGTAGTCACCATTGATTCTCCATTCTGTGTTTCTAATGTAAACCATACGGGTTCCTCAGCCTAGTCTGATATTGTCCCAGTTGATGCTAAACACAAGGAATTCCAGTAAGCCAGTGCCATTAGCTAGGATAAACGGTCATTCTGTAGAGATGTGTGTAAACCTGGAGCACTGAATTTTGCTTCACTGCAAACAGTCCTGAATGTCTCTCCTTTGGTTTTTTGTTGTCTTCATGCAAAGAACAGTATTTTCTGATGTATGTTTTTGTATGGTGGAGCTCAAACGGTCCAAGCTGTAACGTACATTCCCCATCCAAACAGGTTACAAGCCCTGTGACCCGCAGGTGATCCGGGACCGTGTTGCTCACATGGAGTTCTGTTACCAAGAGCTGTGCCAGCTCGCGGCCGAGCGCAGGGCACGCTTGGAGGAGTCCCGGCGCCTCTGGAAGTTCTTCTGGGAAATGGCTGAAGAAGAAGGCTGGATCAGGGAGAAGGAACAGATCCTGTCATCCGATGACTATGGGAAGGACCTCACCAGTGTTGTCCGTCTCTTGAGTAAGCATAAGGCTTTTGAAGACGAAATGAGTGGCCGCAGTGGCCACTTCCAGCAGGCGATCAAAGAAGGTGAAGACATGATCGCGGAGGAGCATTTTGGGTCTGAGAAGATCAGAGAAAGAATTAAGGATATCCGGGAGCAGTGGGCTAACTTGGAACAGTTATCTGCCATTAGGAAGAAGCGTCTGGAGGAAGCCTCTCTCCTTCACCAGTTCCAGGCTGACGCTGATGATATTGATGCATGGATGTTGGACATCCTCAAAATCGTCTCCAGCAATGATGTTGGCCATGATGAATATTCCACTCAGTCCTTGGTCAAGAAACACAAAGATGTGGCTGAAGAGATCGCAAGCTACCGGCCAACCATTGACTCTCTTCATGAGCAGGCGAAGGCTCTGCCACAGGAACACGCCAACTCTCCAGATGTCCAAGGCAGATTGTCTGGAATAGAGGAAAGGTACAAGGAAGTCGCTGAGCTGACTCGGCTGCGTAAACAGGCCCTGCAGGACACCCTGGCTCTTTATAAGATGTTCAGCGAGGCAGACGCTTGTGAGCTCTGGATCGACGAAAAGGAGAAGTGGCTGAATAACATGCAGATCCCAGAGAAGCTGGAGGACCTGGAAGTGATCCAGCACAGGTGAGAATGCCTTTAGCAGGAAGCTTGGGGAATACCGGGTGGAAGTTCTTTACACCAGCTGCCTGTGGCTCAGGTGCTCTGTGTGATCATTCATTGGTTGGTTTTGGCCTCCCCTCTCAGATTTGAAAGCTTGGAACCTGAGATGAACAACCAGGCATCCCGTGTGGCAGTGGTGAACCAGATTGCTAGGCAGCTAATGCACAGCGGCCACCCGAGCGAGAAGGAGATCAAAGCACAGCAAGACAAGCTCAACACGAGGTGAGTGAAGGCCTCGTGCTCAGGAACAGGACACTGGCTGAAACAAGGGCAGTGGGGTCATTTCTGTTTCTTAGATGTGTTTTCAAAGACACTCTGATGCTGTTACCTGAAGTATATTCAAAGGAAGCGTTCAAAGCTTCAGAAGGAGAGGGAGCTGGGTCTTTCAAATATCCGATTTATAGGTGGAGTTTTGCTATTGACTTCAATCAGGTCCTGAGTGATTTGAGAGCTGAGAATTTACTCAGATGGCTATTATGATAAGAAACCAGTGCAATTTCATCTAAACTCATTTTCTTGGCTTCAAAATAAACCCAGAGAGCACATTAAGGGTGAAAATGAGATGTAGCATTTGGGGTGAAAATGAGCAATTTTTCACTTGAGGAAGAATTATACTTTTAAGGACTCAGTGTTGCTGGTGGTTGTCATATTCTAATACACACTGTGGCTTGGTTAATGGTTGTTTTGCTGTTGATGATATGGGAGGGACTGAAAAGCCATGAATAAGGTTATTTCATGGCGAACGTGAGCAACTGCCTGCTCAGCAACATCAATGTGTTTATTACACACAAACCTCAACGTCTCTGCTTCTCTTCCCTCACAATTTCAGATGGAGCCAGTTCAGAGAACTGGTAGACAGGAAGAAGGATGCTCTGCTCTCTGCTCTGAGTATCCAGAACTACCACCTCGAATGTAATGAAACCAAATCCTGGATCAGGGAAAAGACCAAAGTGATCGAATCCACACAGGATCTGGGTAACGATCTAGCTGGGGTGATGGCCCTGCAGAGGAAGCTGACGGGCATGGAACGTGACCTGGTGGCCATTGAAGCCAAGCTCAGTGACCTGCAGAAAGAGGCGGAAAAGCTGGAATCAGAGCATCCCGACCAGGCCCAGGCCATTCTCTCACGGCTTGCAGAAATCAACGATGTATGGGAAGAAATGAAGACCACCCTCAAGAACCGGGAGGAGTCCCTTGGAGAAGCAAGCAAACTGCAGCAGTTCCTGAGGGATCTGGATGACTTCCAGTCCTGGCTGTCCCGAACGCAGACCGCGATCGCATCCGAAGACATGCCAAACACGCTGACAGAGGCGGAGAAGCTGCTCACTCAACACGAGAACATTAAGAATGAAATCAACAATTATGAGGAGGATTATCAGAAAATGAGGGACATGGGTGAGATGGTGACCCAGGGCCAGACTGATGCTCAGTACATGTTCTTGCGCCAGCGCCTGCAGGCTTTGGACACTGGCTGGAATGAACTGCACAAGATGTGGGAGAACAGGCAGAATCTCCTGTCCCAGTCTCATGCCTACCAGCTGTTTCTCAGAGACACCAAGCAAGCAGAAGCATTTCTTAATAACCAGGCAAGTGGTGCAGATACACCTATTTGAAGGGGGCCTATAGGGATGCTGGGGAGGGGCTCTTCATTAGGGACTGCAGTGACAGGACAAGGGGTAGCGGGTTCCAACTGAAACAGGAGAGGTTTAGATTGGATCTAAGGAAGAAATTCTTTGCTGTGAGGGTGCTGAGGCACTGGAATGGGTTGGCCAGGGAGGTTGTGAGTGCTCCATCCCTGGCAGTGTTCAAGGCCAGGTTGGATGAAGCCTTGGGTGCCATGGTTTAGTGTGAGGTGTCCCTGCCCATGGCAGGGAGGTTGGAACTGGATGATGTTAAGGTGCTTTCCAACCCGAACTGTTCTATGGTTCTAATACAGACTATCACTTGGCAGGAAAGCTGCAAACAGATAAATTGCCCTTTTTGAGCTAGACTTTGCTTTTTTACTTCTTAGGAGATGTTTCTATTCATGAGTGGTGAACCTGTGGTTGGAGCGGACAGCACAGCCCGAGTGTAATCCTGTTCTCTCTCTGCTTTCTGCTTTAACCACAGGAGTATGTTTTGGCACACACAGAAATGCCCACTACCTTGGAAGGAGCAGAAGCTGCTATTAAGAAACAGGAGGATTTCATGACCACGATGGATGCCAATGAAGAAAAGATCAATGCAGTTGTAGAGACTGGCAGGAGGCTGGTTAGTGATGGGAACATCAACTCGGATAAAATCCAGGAGAAAGTGGACTCTATTGATGACAGGTAAGGTGGGAATGCTGGTAGGATGTGGCTGCTCAGGCTTTAATCCTGCTCCCTGAGAGCTGACCTCTTACCAGACTCCGAAGGCAAAGCAGCATGTTGGAAAATGCCTGTTGCAGACTGTTTTCTTTGTCCTGTGGAAAAATAGGAATTGTAATGGTTCAAAAATGTGCCAGGCTAATCTCAATGAACTATTACCTCTCCCATTTTCCAGAGACTTCCGTGGTAATGAGCTCACTACCCAGAATTTGGCTATAGGAGCATTGCTCTTGGAGTATTCACAGACTTTATGTTATGGTGGGAGCTGTAGCTGTTTGCTGTGTCTGGTTCCACAAGTCTTAGTTTCCCTCTGCTACCTCCTGGCTGATTTAATTAGAACACTGTATTCCTGCCTGTCCTCTGAGGAAGGAATGTGGCTCTTCAAGAGTGGAATTGGCAATGGATCCACCCCACCCGCCTGGCTTTGATCCTTCCAGCTTGTCTGGCCCTTCCGAGATCAGATTGGGAAGCCCTGGTACAAATGTGCCTTTCATCCCAGAACAAGTCTTTTGCTTTGTCTCTGTAGCTGTGGCATGGATGTAATAGAGCATTAAGTGTTCCTTTTCCTTTGCAAACCAAATGTTCGGGTTTGATGGCTGTGATTCACGGCTCTTTCGGCTTTGGGTTTGAATAACAGTGGAGTCTCACAATGTGCTTTTCAACCACGAGTATCAGAACACAGCAGTAAACTCACACTGTTACTGAGGACCCTTCTCTCAGGCGTGCATCCTCCCACAGCTGCTAAGCTCAGGGTTATCCAGGTGCCTTTATCTCCAAGGGGAAGCTGAACTGAAGCAGGTCAGAAGATGTGCTCTTCCAGTTCTGGTGTCTCTCTGTCTATGCACCTACCTCAGCTGTGCTGCATGGCTTCAGGAGAGGTGGATGTTCCTGTTCCCAGAGCTTGCTGAAGGCCTTTGAGCCCACTGACAACCTGACCCGAAGGATACCCTAGGTTTTCATTCTCTCTTTAACCAGCTCGACCCCTTTTAAATCCCAAAGACAATCTGCAAAGGCCAGGAAGAGGTTATGGGAGAGCAGTCAAAGTGAAAGCTGGGAAATCCATTTCAACCCCCCTGACTTTCAATGTCCTCTGCTGCAAGTTTTCCCATCCACTTATGAAAGCAGGAGGACTTGATCCTGGCTTTCTGATCCTGTGTCTTCTTTCTGCAACTTCTGGAATACCAGAAGACAGCATCCAAGGATGCAGTAGCAAACGATCAGCTGCTTCTTGCAGCCCTTTGTGGAGGCAGCTTCAGCCTCCATCCTGCTGCAGGGCTGTGATGCTCTGGTGTCTGTTCCCCCCGGTGCAGCCACTCCTCAGTGTCCCCAGTGTCCTGTGCACCCCATCTGGCCACCTGGGCTGTGCTGGAGTTCCTCCTCTGAATGGAGGCAAGCCCTGGAGGCTGGAGTTTATTAAAGCCTGCTGCCTTTTCCCAGTGTATTTCCTCAATTCCAAAGCTATTTACGCGGAGCTCTGCAGGACCCATCCTGTGTGCTGCTCTTCAGGAAATCCCTGGGATTGCTCTCCCAGTCGGTGGGGCTGATAAGCCTCCAGAACAAAGCCTTAGGGCTGGGTGCACTGGGAGTGGTAGCAGAGGAAGCCTCTTTGGGTTTACACAAAACTGCTCTCCCAACCAAGCTCCACCTGGATGTTTAACAAAGGACCAAAACAAACAAGTACAAGTATGCGCTGCGGCTCCATGCTTCCCATATGGGGCTCTTTGTAGTGTTGAGCATTGTTAATCCTGGTTTTCACATGCTTCCCAGCTATTCCAGAGGAGATCCCACTGACCATTGGTAGAGCCCGGAGACCCTGCTCTCAAATGGTCACCATCTAAACAGACATGGGAGGCACCAGGCTGAGGATGGACAGTGCAGAAGCAGAGTGGAGTAGGAGCACAATCTTTTAGTGCAGTTCCCAGGGAAGAATGAATGGGAATAAGGACATGGAGAAGGGGAGGAAGGGAGAGGATGGGTTTGAATAAAGCTATCACTACTAGCTTTTCCAGCTAGGAAAGGAGCTGGTCTCCCTGATGCTGCTGTCCCTGCTTTGTTGACTTCTGCTGTAGTTTCTTGCTAGCCAGAAGGGAAGATTTTCCTCCTCCATTTTCCCTTGGAGCAGTGTAAAGGGGCTGCAGGCCTACTTATGGCCTCTTTGATTCTGCAATTGAGATTTGGTTTAAAGGCAGTGGTAGATCTGACTCACTCAGACTGTGACCTGGGCCTTCACCAACCTCTGCATCTGTGCAGCTCCCTGCTCAGCAGAGGACAGAGGTCAGTTTTCTTCTTGCTCTTTCAGAGAGCAGAGTGCCTCTTGTTGCTGGAGCAGCTAAAGAAGGTAAAGCTGCCTTGCCTGTATCTCTGTGTTCTCAGCAGGCAGTTACAGTCACACTTTGTGTAAGATTCATTACTCCTGCACCAGCTTGGAAACCCACAGGCTTACAGTTAAACCACAAGTGATGCTGTCAGCTTTCAGCCTGGTTAGCACCCAGGGGCCTCCAAGGGACAGCATGGGAACATTGGGCAAACCTTATCATAGAATCATACAATGGTTTGGGTTGGAAAGGACCTTAAGATCATCCAGTTCCAACCCCCCTGCCATAAGCAGGGACACCTCACACTAAACCCTATTCTACCTAAAGCCCTTCTGACACACTGCTCTTAGTAAAGGGTGGGAGAAGCTTTCTGGTGGTAGAGGGAGTTATGCACAGTAAAATCCCATAGAACCCCAGCCTGGTTTGGGTTGGAAGGGACCTTAAAGCTCATCCGGTTCCAACCCCTGCTCCCACGGGCAGGGACCCCTTCCACTGGAGCAGCTTGCTCCAAGCCCCTGTGTCCACCCTGGCCTTGGAGCTTTTAAGGAATTTAGGGAAACATGAACAAGGAATTAGTCATGTTTGGTTACAGCCAGTCTGGTGCAGGACTAAGTGACTTCTTGAGGCCCTTTATTCCTATTATTCCCCCAATCAATTCCATGATGAGAACACAGGAATTCCTGCCTGTTCCAGCAGTGTCCATCCTCAAAATGCTGCAACCACATCTTCAAGCATCCACTTTAAACCCTGTTGCAGTTCAGCCCTGTTCTTCCTCAGAGAATACTCATCTGCTAGTCTCACTCCAGGTTGTCTTGGGCAACCAAGCAACCTTTTAAAGAGCTCTAAGAGCAAAGATTTTATTTGTTATGCCGAGGACTTGCAGAAAAGCAATGTCATCATCTGTTTGATGCCCTGCTACTTTCTCAACAGAAGAACTTCTCTACTTTTAGCGCTATTCAAACAAGAGTCAGGAAAATTCTCCTTTTAACTGCATAGCTCATGTTCCCTCTGGAATACATGAGTCTATAACGTAATCTGGCCTTAAATCTATGAACTCATCCTGATAAAATCACCCGAGCAATTCTTTGCTTCATTTTAGCAACCTGAGTAATGCCCTGGATTTGCCCAGGCATATAAAAACCAGCCAAGAAAGAAAGGCATCAAACCCAGTGATGTTAGCTGTGTTATAGGGCTTTTTCCTAAGGCACAATCTGTGTGTCCTTTTCCTTGTGCTCTCCCAGATAACACCTGATTAAACTTCCAGATTACCTGGGCTTGGGCTGCAGCCTTTTCCTTTGATGGGTACCTGTGTCTTCCTTGCCATCTGATCTGCGAATTCGTTTTCTTGACCTACAGCTATATAGATGCTGTTTGCTCTATTTATTCAGAGGAAGCTGTTGAGACAAAAGAGAAGCAATTTGTAGTCCTCTAAAGGGTTTTCCCCTATTCCTCTGCCTACAGTCCTTTGGCTTCTGTGTAAAGTGTATCCCTAAGTCTTCCTTATGTTTCTGAAGTCACTAAATCCATGCCAGGGAGCTTGCTCTGGTAACTTAGTGTGGATCAGGAAGAGTGGTCTCTTAATCCAGTCCTTGTCATCAACATGTAATTTATAGTTGTTGAGGCTATCCCGAGCCCCTGGAGGTTTCACTACCATGGATTTATTGAGCTCTTGCCAGCTTGTGCTGAGATCATCTTATAAATTGCCACCCTTTAAAACAATTTCCAGCTCTCTGTCCCTATTTATCTCAGGCCATTACAAAGAGCAGCAATATTTCACTGTAAGACCCTGTACAGTGAAATATGAACAGATTTACACAACAAGCAGTAAATAACAATGATCTCCTTTATTCTGCCTCCTCCATCTCAATCACCTCATAAATAATGCAAGTACTGAAGAAAGGGGATAACTGCTCCAAACTAAGCACGAATTAAAACCATGTTCAGAGGTACCTTGGGAATCAGCTCTTCAGGCACTGTTCCCTTTGAAGATCCCACCAGAACCTTTGGGAATGGCAGCACATCTCATCCTTCAGGGGTAAACAGGAATTAAAAGCAGGGTGCTGGACTGGCTTGTTCTTTCCTTCTGTCTGCTCTTAACACGGAAAAATAGGTTCCAGAATGCATAAAGCTGTTTGCAGAAACACAGGGGGCCTGTTTGTTAAACAGAGCATTTGGAAGGCTGTCTGAACCACTCCTGCTTTGTTCAGGAGAGGGAGGTGTGAGCTATAGCACAGCTGCATTACAAAGAGTATTGCAGCAAGGACCCATTGTGCAAGAGCCACATAATGTGGGATCTTATTGCTGCAATCTTCAGATAGTTTTCCTATGGCTTTTGGCAAATAGTCTGAACTCTGCTGTGGTCTTGACACTGGTGAGGCAGATTCTCACCATAGCCTTGTGGAACCCTGCAGACTTCTATGTTCTCTGTGTATTTAACTGGTCACAAAAGCAAGTAGGTGCCAAACTGAAGTAAGCCCATTAAATAGCACATGAACAGCTGAGCTTCCAAACCATCCTTCCTTTGAAAGGTGGTAGAAGACACACACAATACATGTTCAGTATCTTGGAGAGGGGCTTTGGACAAGGGCCTGTAGGGCCAGGCCAAGGGCAATGGCTTGAACCTGCCCGAACAGGGCAGCCTGAGCTGAGCTCTGAGGCAGAAGCTGTTCCCTG
>NDXB01007148.1:31920-86708 GCA_002631895.1 Agapornis roseicollis | reverse complement strand
CAGGCCAAGGGCAATGGCTTGAACCTGCCCGAACAGGGGAGCCTGAGCTGAGCTCTGAGGCAGAAGCTGTTCCCTGTGAGGGTGCTGAGGCGCTGGCCCAGGGTGATGGCCCAGAGAAGCTGTGGCTGCCCCATCCCTGGCAGTGCTCAAGGCCAGGTTGGACACAGGGGCTTGGAGCAAGCTGCTCCAGTGGAAGGGGTCCGTGCCTGTGGGAGCAGGGCTTGGAGCTGGAGGAGCTTTCAGGTCCCTTCCAACCCAAACCATTCCATGTATCCCAAAGAGGCTACAGAAACCAACTGATAGCAGGTTTGCATGCAATGCCTATTTCAAAGTGGTTTTCTCTGCTCTTGTTTTTTTGACTAGACATAGGAAGAACCGCGAAGCAGCCAGTGAGCTTCTGATGAGGCTGAAGGACAACAGGGACCTCCAGAAGTTCCTCCAGGATTGTCAAGAGGTAAATTACATCCTTTCACTTCTATTGCTAAAGCTGCATCCTGCAGAGGAGCATCCTTGCCCTGTGTTTCCTCAGGGCTGGAATACTCAGCAGAAAACCCCAGGCCTGCCCAAACCCCTGCAGAAATGTATTTGATTTGGGTTTTTTTTTTCCCCATGAACTGAATTTCCCTTTGTCATCTAAGCCAAAGACAGGGAAAATTGCCAAAAGCAGTGAAGGTTTTCTGCTGTGGTATAAATAAATCCTGTGGAGCGTGGTGGGATTAGCACTGAATTCATCAAGGTTTTCTTCTGCAGCTGGATGTTTGTGTCCTGGTGCAGGAGATTGCAAGTGATTTCTATGAAACATCAGTCAGAAGAACAGGAGTAATAGGAGTAAGAGGGGAAGGGGATTAAACTGGATCATTTTTAATGTGTTATTTATCTGGTAGTTTGCATGTGTTTATAATCGTTAAATCCTGTAACATTTAAAACAAGAAATCCTTTCCAGATATTTAATGACTTACATGGACTGTTTACACTGAAGGCAGCGTTTGAGCGTTAGGAGTAATCTTGTTCCTAGCAGGTGGAATTAAGAGGTTTTCAGGTTATTTCGTGCAGCACTGACAGATATTGAAGAGCTTTGCCTGTGACCTGCATGAAAAACTAACTTCCCTTTGCTGAAGCCTGCAAAGAGAGCCGACTGCGGCAGAGCTGTGTGTTTAAATCCAAGGGTTACTGCACTGGCTGCACATCTTACCAGCTCCAGGAGCCTGGAAGCCTCTGCACCGTGTCTGAATGGAGCTGGGGTTTCATACGAGAGGCAAACAAAATGATGACCATAAGCCAGGCAAATGATGTTTGCTTCTTGGTTGCCTAGATGTGGTCTGGTTTCCTGCATTGCATAAGCTAACCATGCACTTGGCTGAAATGGCTCCTTCCTTGGTAGTAAAAACATGACAGAGTAGCAAAAACGATGCTGTTATTAGCAGCAGCTTCTTCCTTCCTGCATAACATCTCCAGTAGAGAACTCACCCCCCGGGTCTTGGAGCTCCTCTAGCCCCTGTGTCACTGTGGTTGTGTTGTTCCCCAGTGTCTGGTTTTCGCCTATAGCACAGAAAGAAAAGGCAGACATAAAAGCTCTAGTGTCTGGCTGCCTGAATGCCTTTCCTCTTGGTTGGGTCCCTGCAGCCACTAAAGCATGGATGTCTCCACAAAGGCAGAACTTACAATACCCAAGTGTTACAAATTTCTCCAGTCCTTTTTGAGAGGACATTGGCCTTGGTGGTAACTGAATGGGTGTTTTGTGAGGAGACAGCCCATGGCAGGGGGTTGGAACTAGATCATCTTTAGGTCCTTTCCAACCCAAACCTTTCTATAATGCGACTTAGCATTTGCATTAGCGTGACTGTGGCCTCTCTACTGCTGGCTCCCTTGTGCTGGAGGGGTTGTGTGATGGATGGAGCACCGCTGCCCTGCAGGGTGGGAGGGAGCCAAGGCAATGCCTCCCTCTTGACCTTGACCAAGAAGCTGGGAGTTGTTAGAGCACAGGTTTGCAGCAGTCTCTGTTTCACCCAGCAATGATCCTTTGCCCTTCCTGCCTGCTGTCGTAGGGATGGTTTCCCACCCTCTGGAACCTGAGGAAAGGAAGCGTTCTCTGCAGCATGCTCTGCCCCAGGGCAGCCACTTCCCTCCTGTGGCTCCCTGCTGAAGTGTTACTGTAACGTGGCCTCTTCCCTTCACTCCTTCCTGCCTCTGGCAGGCGCTGAGCAGGGTCAGTGGGGCTGGAGGAGGTGGCAGGATAATGCTCAGGACAACAGCTCAGCAATGACAAACCTCTCCTCTGGGTCACAGATGATCACAGGGGATACAGCAGATTTTCTTGTTGATAGCAGTCACATAGTACTGGCTATTGACTACTTCTGAGTGCTGCTTGTCGCTCTTCATCGGATACAGATTCTACCAGTGCCTAAATGGGCTCTAAGAGACTTGGAGAGGGGCTTGGGACAAGGGCCTGTAGGGCCAGGCCAAGGACAATGGCTTGAACCTGGCAGAACAGGGCAGCCTGAGCTGAGCTCTGAGGCAGAAGCTGTTCCCTGTTTTAGGGTGCTGAGGCGCTGGCCCAGGGTGATGGCCCAGAGAAGCTGTGGCTGCCCCATCCCTGGCAGTGCTCAAGGCCAGGTTGGACACAGGGGCTTGGAGCAAGCTGCTCCAGTGGAAGGGGTCCGTGCCCGTGGGAGCAGGGGTTGGAGCTGGAGGAGCTTGAAGGTCCCTTCCAACCCAGACCAGGGTGGGTTCTGTGTCACAGGTTAATCCTGGGGTGCCGTTTTTCCTTGTCTGTTTCTCACATTCATAAACATGAATGTGTGGAATAAATTTGCTGAGTGAACGACACAGAGACAGCAGGAACCCAGGAGAAGGGTTGTGACACATCTTGCCATTCAGTTTGCTTTGACTTCCTGCTCATCCAGAGCTCACCTTCAAAGAGGTTAAAGCTGATCTTCCTCTAAGTGCTCTGAGTCCCTGCACTGTCTGGGCTGACTCCTCCATGGTTCTGCAGCAACAGCATCTGGCAAGACCCTGCACGTCAGGAGATGCTGCCTGTTCAGTGTGGCCTGGCACCTTTGTCATGCAGCTCCAAGTGTGAACCTTGCCCAAGATAGGCTGTGCCAGGGCAGGTGTTTGCAGGGCCTGGTATAGTGCAGCAGCACCCGGTGCTGTTTCACCTTCCCTTGTTGCTCTGCCAGCTTTACAAGGGGTTTGTCTTGGCGTTTCTCTCAGCTCATGCCAGGTTTTCATTGCAGTGTTAGAGGCTTCTGGGAGCTGAGAGCAGGACCCAGGTGTTGTGGCATTGATGCAAAGGAGGGGAGGAAACCTAAAAGCTGGATCTGCTGGCATTTACAACCAGCTTGTGGCTTCCATAGAGTCAGAGAATGGTTTGGGTTGGCAGGACCTTAGAGCTCATCCAGTCCCAACCTTTGGACACCTTCCACTGACTTTCAGTGTCTGTAGTGGTTGCAAAACCATATTTTAATGTCACTGCTTAGATCCTTTATTTGCATTAATGTTATCAGAAGGAACAACAGTGTGAGAGTCAGAAACAAGGGGTTTATCCTGACCCTGCCACTGCCCCATGTATCGCCTGTGTCTCACTTCACCCCATCCGTTAATAGGAGCTGCATCACCTTTCCTTGGAAGCACTCTGAAATCCTTAGAACATCTAATGCTATGGCCAGGCAGAGCAAACAGTGCAGTTTGCACAGTGTAGCAGCTCTCTGCTACCCAGAAAGGCAGGCATAAAACCACTCCGTTGGGGTTCTAGAGTCATCCTTTGGGTGTGCAGTGGCTCGGCAGCCTGTTGTAACTGCAGACTTCATTGACATGAGTGTTTCTATCAAGAGCATCATATTTTCCTTATGGCAAGATCAGATGAGGAGTTTCTTTGATTGCTCTCGTAAGTTTTCCCTTTTTGTGGAGCTTAACAGAGCCTTTAAGGGATGATTTAAACACGCTTGTGAGTGCCGAATGCATTTGCTGCCCTGTACCCTTAGCGCATAGCAGGGAATTAGAGGCTGAAATGGCATCCTGGAAACAAAGTTTAGGTTTGCTTTGACGTTTTCCTCTTGGGAAGTGACTCTAAATCTGCAGAAACGAATCCTTTCCCAACCCTATAAACGTGCCTCTGAATGTGTGTTTCATCCACACCTAAGGGATAGATAAAGCAGTCGGAACCACCCTAGGAGGAAATAGGATGCTGGAGGCTGCGATCATTTTCACATTCTATTTGCCCATGGCAAAAAATCTCTCTTTTATAGGATTGATTTTCTGGAAATTGTTCTCAGTGCCTCTGGATTTGCAGAAAATCAGGATGAAATGAGTCTTGGATTTTATATAATGGCAAAGGGAGATTGGACAAGTATCTGATTTAGTGATGTAAACCCATATAGAGAGAAGACTTTGGGGGATAGGTGCCGAGTGTGTGTTATTGGTACAAACCTGTCTCTGTTCTTTGGTAGTGGTAGAAATACATAATTTCTTACTCAGTGCTTCCCTGAAAAGTGTACCCTGGGGCTCTGTTTAATCTGGAGATGCCTTTTCATGGCACTTCATTAGTGTGCACCTCTGCGTGTCCTCAGGAAGTCAGCAAGGCTCCTCAGGGGTGTAGTGATGACATTGAGTAGTACCACATTGAGTAATGTTGCAAGGGAAAGTGGTACAGAGATACACCGTGACCAGCAAGTAGGACACACATCCCTGTTGCTCTTGCTGCTGAACTGGGTGAGACCTGTGAGCTCGGAGTTGAGGCCTCTCTGCATGAGTCATGGCTTATTTATATGTCGGAGATGGATGTTTAAATTTAGCTGTGAAAGTGGTGGATCCCTGGCTGAACCCTGAGTAAAAGCAGTCTCTGGATCTCGTGCAGCTCCCCTGGACAGAGGCATCTCTTCATCCTTGGTCTGGAGGCACTTGGAGGCTTTGCGTTATTTCACACAGTTGTTTTCACAAGTACCCGTGTGTTTTCCTTTCCAGCTCTCACTCTGGATCAATGAGAAGATGCTTACAGCCCAGGACATGTCCTACGATGAGGCGAGGAACCTGCACAGCAAGTGGCTGAAGCATCAGGCATTTATGGCAGAACTTGCATCCAACAAAGAGTGGCTGGATAAGATTGAAAAGGTAAATAAAGAACCTCCATGAAGTGCCCTCATCTGTGTCAAAGATGGTTGTGTACAGAGACGGGACCTGTTCCTCTGCAGAATTGGTTCTTGAATCCTCTTTCCAGTTAAGGCCAAAGGAGATTTCATTACTGTAGGATAAACATCTATCACATTGTGTCTCCATCTACCCCATTTCATTCCTCACTGATGTTAGATGGCTTTTATCCAAGACATTCTCATATAATAACCATTGGCTAAGCTGCCAGTTTCATGTTGTCTAGTCCCTCTTGTCTGTTTGGAGGATGGCATAACCCAGTTTTCATACCCAAAGAGCAAAAGAGGGACAAATGCTGTGATTTGAGCTGATGAAGTAGAAGTGCTTCCTGGGAAAGAACTGGATGTGGGTGAATAAGTAAATTCAGGCTCCCATGTGTCGTGCTGGTTCTCATTCATTCAGGACTATAATCAGGCTCCTTCCCCATGCAAAATTAGTGCATGAAGTGAAGTACAGCCAGTTTTGTGATTAATTAAGATTCACAGCTCTGTATCAGGTTACTTTGAAGGCTTTAATGTGCTGTGATGAGCTGTACTTTTCACCCCCCCCCACTTCTCATGTGCAGCTCTGGNTTCTCATTCATTCAGGACTATAATCAGGCTCCTTCCCCATGCAAAATTAGTGCATGAAGTGAAGTACAGCCAGTTTTGTGATTAATTAAGATTCACAGCTCTGTGTCAGGTTACTTTGAAGGCTTTAATGTGCTGTGATGAGCTGTACTTTTCACCCCCCCCACTTCTCATGTGCAGCTCTGGAACACTAAGGAGGTCTCGTCTTTAGCTCTGACAGTGGGTTTCTGTTCAGTGTAAGTTAGCTTAATTGCTCATTTCCTCTCCCACTTTGGCACTCTGTATCCCATTAGAGGCTTTTCTGTGATCTGCAAATAGCAATACCCTTTAATGGTGTAATTAAAAGGCTGCTCTGGAAGTACTTTTTTAGTGATGCTAATGCATCCTCACCCTTTGCCTCTGAAAAATCAGATTGCAGCAAAGTACCAAAGCTGTGGATCGAGCCACAGCTGACAATCGCTTCATTAATGTTACCAGAGGTCTCAGCTATTAAATGTGATAGGGTTGTGATAGGGTTCATATCTGACAAGGTTTGTCCCTTGTCAGCATCACCCAGGAGCAGAGGTTGAAGTATAGTTAAAGAGAATATTCCCCAAATTAATATAATCTTTGTAAAGGCAAAAAGATGTCTTAAGTCCAAGCACTCTGCTGGTGCTAGGGACAGGGTCCCTCCTTCCTTCCAAGGAAGATTGTTCCTCTCTGATTGCAGTTTAGAGCCATGGTGATTGCTGTACCTCATTGACATAACCCTCCTCAGTCGCACAGCTCCATTTGGGTACCATAAGCTCCCTCTCTCAGTGTTACACTGGGTCTTTGTCACCCTCCTGGTGAGGTGTTCCACAGCAGTTGTTCAGCTGCAGGTGCCCCCTTTGCTGTCACACACGCACATGGGGCATCCCACTGCCTTCTGAACAGTTTCCCCAGGAGCTTGACCTTCCCATTCCTAAGAAACCCTCTTCCTGGCAACAGCCAGACCTGGGAGCTGATGTTCTGGAAGGAGTCACTGGGTAATTGAAGATAGAAAATGAGCCGTTGATGCTGCCAGCAGATGAGGGCTCCTGAGTGCTTTCTAATCAGAGTAATTCAGCTAACAGTCTGTGAGTGCTCCAGAGGAGGTTCCATTTTGTTGCTCTTTGTTCTGCAGGAGGGAATGCAGCTCATTGCAGAGAAACCAGAGACTGAAGCTGTGGTGAAAGAAAAGCTCACAGGTCTCCATCAGATGTGGGAAGAGCTCGAATCCACTACCCAGACCAAGGCGCAGCGTCTCTTCGATGCGAACAAGGCAGAGCTTTTCACCCAGAGCTGTGCTGATCTGGACAAGTGGCTGAATGGGTTGGAGAGCCAGATTCAGTCGGATGACTACGGAAAGGATCTCACCAGTGTCAACATCCTGTTGAAGAAGCAGCAGGTAAATGGAGCACAGGTTGCAGAGGGGGCAGGCAGCAGATACCTGTGCTCAAAGGAGCAGATCAGGGATCCTTTCCATTTATAAAAGGATTTGTTTGCTTTTCTTTCTCCCTGTTGTTTCATGTGTCTTTAAGAAGAGCCAGAAGCAAATCAGACATATATTCTTGGTACAATCTCTACCTTAAACTGCCCTTTCCCCACATAAATGTCTCTGTTCTGTCTCCTGCTGTAGTCCTCTAGAGGTCTTCCCCTCTCTGTGATTCAAACCTGGCCAAAGCTGTCAATCCCTGTTCCCTGCTGTGAAGACAGCAAGGAGCAGTGAGGAGAGCAGGGAGCTAGGAAGCTGTTGGGTGCAATCAGCTGTGCTCCAGAGTTGTTGAGGGTGACCTGTGAAGGACCAACAGAAGAGATTCAGCTCCACCATTGGCCAAATCCACCATCTGCACAAGCAGGGATAACTGAGGGCTGTCAGCAGCTGCCCACAGTTATGAATCCATGTTCAATCCATGTTCCTTGCAAGATGAATGCTGCAGTAATGATTAATGTGGTAAACCCTTACTAAGAAGCTTCTGTTCTTCCTTCTTGTGGAGCTGTTGACGTATCCTTGTCATATCAACTGCTTTTACCCCAGTTTTGAGGACCTTTTGCTGTGTTTCTGTTCAGATGCTAGAAAATCAAATGGATGTTCGGAAGAAGGAGATTGAGGAGCTACAAAGCCAGGCAAGGGCATTGAGTCAAGAAGGGAAGAGCACAGATGAAGTGGATGGCAAGCGCCTTACTGTAGAGAAGAAGTTTTTGGAGCTGCTGGAGCCTCTGAATGAAAGGAAGGCAAACCTGCTGGCCTCCAAAGAGATCCACCAGTTCAACCGGGATGTGGAAGATGAAATTGTGAGTATGAAAGAGATCCAGCTCCCCAGACAATAGAAAATGTCAGAGCCTGCTGCAGAGCTCTCACAGGAGAAACCTTTTGATCAAGTGTCTCACGGTGTGTTTGAGTAACGCTGCTTTTTGCACCAGCCTCTCTCTGCTGCCCTGACTGTGTCTGGGGTCACTTGCAATAACACGTGTTCTTCTCTTCCTTTCAGTTGTGGGTTGGAGAGAGGATGCCCATAGCTACATCAACAGATCATGGACACAACCTCCAGACTGTGCAGCTACTCATAAAGAAAAATCAGGTAAGGAGGTGCTGTTAGAGCTCCATGCTTCTTACTTCTCCTTAGAGCTGACTAGCTCAGGGAGGGAAGGCTTGGGGTAAATGGTGGGTGGTTCAGCAGTGATGGCTGCGGGGGGATGACCGGGTGGTGGCATGTTTTTAGGTTAGATACAAGGAGGAAACTCTTCACTATGAGGGTGGTGAGACACTGGAATAGGCTGCCCAAGAAAGTGCCCCATCCCTGGCAGTGTTCAAGGCCAGGTTGGACAGGGCTTGGAGCAACCTGCTCTAGTGGCAGGTGTCCCTGCTCATGGCAGGGGGTTGGAACTGAATGATCCTTTCCAACCCAAACCATTCTGTGATCCTGTGATTCTATGTTCAGGGAGGACCCCAGTTTCTCCCCATGAGCTGATGGTACATGTTTTGCTGCTCCTCTGGAGTTAAGACCCATTACTGTTGCTTCTGTTTAGCTTGGTGCAGTATCTCATCCAACTGCTTTCCTCCCCTTATAGACCCTTCAGAAAGAAATCCAGGGACATCAACCTCGTATTGATGACATCTTTGAAAGGAGTCAAAACATCATCACAGAGAGCAGCCCTAATGCTGAGGTGATCCAGCAGAGACTTGCAGACCTGAAGCAGCTCTGGAACCTCCTCATCGAGGAGACAGAGAAGCGCCACAAGCGCCTGGAGGAGTCTCACAGGGCACAGCAGTATTACTTCGATGCTGCCGAGGCTGAGGCCTGGATGAGTGAGCAGGAGCTCTACATGATGTCAGAAGAGAAAGCCAAGGTGAGCAGCTCCCCAGTAGCACTAGTTTGGGTCTAATTGCTCAGCTAGAGGGAGGGAGGTGACATAATTGAATCCATCACTAATGTAATGGAACATAAACAGATTTAATTCCCTTGTGAAAGCTCAAGTGATCATCTCTTGTATCTGTTATGACATCTCTGGTAGTGAGGAGGATAGGCCTTGCTGTGCTGAGTCAGGGAAGCATCCTCACACTGAGATGTGGATGTATGTGGTGTCCCTGTGTACGGCAGGGGATTGGAACTGGATGATCTTAAGATCCTTTCAAGCCCGCACCATTCTATGATACTATGGCAACCACATGGCTTCCTGTGCTTTGAGATCAGAGCTCCCAGTACAGCCCAGTTAGGGCAAGTTATGTGTTAGTTTTGAATTACTGGGAACAGCACAATCACCAGTCTGTGAAACAGGGCCTGATGGTCAGTCAGCTGATGCCACCAGCCATCAGCCTGTATTCCCAGTGACTTGAACTCAGAACAGCATCAGACCACAGCAAAGAGGACACAAACTCCTGTTTTACAGTGAGGTGTCAGAGTTTGGTGTCTTTGTTATTCAGGTAAATGCATTGTACTCATTGCCTTTATAAAATAAATCCCAGCTTTGTGTCAGTATAACACATCCCATTGGCGTTCACTCTGCAGTTAAAAAGGAGTTTGGCTTTTATATCTAAATGATGCAGATAAAAAGGACATTCACGCAAATAGTTCATTGCTTATTGACAATACCGGTTAACAGTGAGAGCTGGGGGTTGTTTTCCTTCATCATAACAATGCATAGAAAGTTCTGATCGGAATTCCTCCAGGCTCTTTGCTGGAGAATCCTTTGGCAACAGCTCCATAGGATTTCTTTTCCCAGACCCAGGCTGTCGCTGCAAAGCCTGACAAGTGACGTGCCTAAAACTGTTCCATTTTTCCGAGCCCTGCACAATCACCAGTGTTGTGTAAACACACAAAGAGCCTCACAGAAGGGGAAATTCAGCATGCTCCGTGCACAGCTGATGTAATTCTGTTGTGCATCCCAGAGGGGTTGGGGCTTTCACTCTTTCACTCGCTATTTTGCTTTCTGTGGGTACCATTTGCTGTGAACTCAGCTATTAATACACGATTGTCAGAACAACTTGTCTTCAAGCTGTACTCGGGAGCAGTTCTTTGTAGCTGGTTCTGGCTACCACTTTGTGCTGGCACACCAAGCTGAACTTGCTGTGTGGTGTCTTTGGGGTGTGGGGCTCAGCTGTCCTTGTTGTCACTGTTCCAGGATGAGCAGAGTGCTGTGTCCATGCTGAAGAAGCACCAGATTTTGGAACAAGCTGTAGAAGACTATGCTGAAACCGTGCACCAGCTTTCAAAGACCAGCAGGACTTTGGTGGCAGATAATCACCCAGAAAGGTATCAGCTGCCATTTTTAATTGGATCATGACCTCTTTCGCAAGTTCAGTCCCTTCCTTGGGTTGTTCTGACACACAAAGACTACAGCAAAGAGTAAGTTGCTCCGAAGAGTGTGCAGAGGAGGAGGAGGTCAGCCTCGCTCAATTCAAGATGATTTGGCCAGAGTCAGGGTCCTGAACAGGGTCAGTGTGTGCAGATGCTGATGGAAGGTAGCAGATGCCTTCAGTAAATGTCTGTGGTACCCTTTACACAGCCTGGCCCAGCACTGCTGAGCCTAATGGAGCTGTAGCAATCCTGAGAGACAAGGGTCCATATTCACTCTTTCAACCAACATCTATGTCCAGCCCAAGGGTCACAGTTATTTGTCCTTCTGTGTTAGCATGGTGCTTCCCAAGCTCTGCCTCCTCTCTTAGAGATCCAGGAGCACCAGAGACTGGGATCTCACACATGGGCACATTAACATCTTGGTTGTGGTAAATTTACCTCAACTTTCCTAAGTGGCCTTTCCCTGTGGGAGAATTCAGGAAGCTGGAGAACTGTTCTGCTCTAAGAGCTGCAGCTGAGTGAACAGAATTCTCCATTGGCTTCGACTGCAAGGCTGGTTTGACTATGAGGCTGCCTTCACAGACAGGAAGATAGCATAGGACTATCTTGGGAAGGACAATTCTGCCTCTGGTGGAAGATGGTTATTTAACTCAAAAGCACTCTCTTGTGGTCATGATAACATCTGATGGGAGTGTGTTTCCTGGCTGAGCTGACTGAGTACTGGACTAACACAATCAGCTTTACAAGGCAGAGGGAAGGCAATTTGGGCTCTGTGACTCAGATAAATTATAGGCAAAAGATGTGGCCAGTAGAACTAGAAATCACTTCTGATCAATGGAAATGCTGAGCTTTAGGGAGTAAGAAGCCCATGAGTGCTTTTGAACTCTGAAGCAGACCTGAGATGACAATGAAATGCTGCTTGGCTCAGCAGTTCAGATCCTATGTGGGATCTTGAGACAAGACTCAGGTGTGATCTGTGGCCAAATAAAAGGAAAACTTGGTTCCAGCTTCACTCTGTAAAGCCAAGTGGGTTACGGGTGCAGGGCAGAGATGTTTTCTAGTCAGCTGTGCCAGCAGAGGACTGAGTCAAACCCATGCATGCAGCAGTGCTCTGTGCGATAAATACCCCAAGCGATCTTTAGTCCATGTAGGTTTTTCCTTCTATTTTGTTTACAAAGATGACGAGGACTCAATGCTCTTTGGTTTCTTGTAGTGAGCGTATCAGCATGCGCCAGTCCAAAGTGGACAAGCTGTATGCAGGCCTGAAGGATCTGGCTGAAGAGAGACGGGGCAAGCTGGATGAGAGGCACAGGTTGTTCCAGCTGAACCGCGAGGTGGATGACCTGGAGCAGTGGATTGCTGAAAGGGAGGTGGTGGCAGGATCCCATGAGCTGGGACAGGATTACGAACACGTAACGGTAAGTTAGAACCATAGAATGGTTTGGGTTGGGAGGGACCTGCAAAGCTCACCCAGTCCAACTCCCTGCAATGAACAGCGATGTCTTCAACTAGATCAGGTTGCCCAGAACCACATCCAGCCTGGCCTGGAATGTCTTCAGGGATGGGGCACCCACCACCTCTCTGGGCAGCCTGTGCCAGTGTTTTACCACCTTCATTGTAAAGAATTTCTCCTCACATCCAGCCTGGATCTCCCTCTTTTCATTTACAACCATCACCCCTCATCTTACCACAGCAAGTCCTCCTAAGGAGCCTCTCCCCACCTTTCTTATAGACCCCTTTTAGCACTGACAGTCCACAATAAGGTCTCCTTGGAGCCTTCTCTTCTCCAGGCTGAACAGACCCAACTCCCAGCCTTTCCTCATAGGAGAGTAGTTCACATGGTAGTTCATGTAGACCTCATAGTTCTTTGGACGTGGCTGCAGGTTGGCCTTCCATTTCTGGGTGCAGCACAGAGCAGATGGTTAATATCAATGGTGGCTGGCTGGCTTGCTGAGGCCAGGGTGTAGCCACAGCACTGCATGAGCCTGTTCCTTTGCGTTTCAGATGCTCCAGGAGCGGTTCCGTGAATTCGCCCGGGACACTGGGAACATCGGACAGGAGCGCGTTGACACTGTCAACCACATGGCAGATGAGCTCATCAACTCCGGACACTCAGACGCTGCGACCATTGCCGAGTGGAAGGATGGACTCAATGAGGCCTGGGCAGATCTGCTGGAGCTCATTGACACAAGAACACAAATCCTAGCGGCCTCTTATGAACTGCACAAATTTTACCACGATGCCAAGGAGATCTTGGGACGTATTCAAGACAAACATAAGAAACTGCCTGAAGAGCTTGGTAGAGACCAAAACACAGTGGAAACACTACAGAGAATGCACACAACGTTTGAGCATGATATCCAGGCACTTGGCACCCAGGTGTGTAGCCAGGCAGTGGTGCTGGTGATGGGTACAGGAACCTGAGCTGCAGAGTTGTGCAGCTCTTCCATGGCCTCTTTCCAAGTGTATTTCTGTGGGACCAACCTCACCTGCATCATTTCCTTGTCTGTCTTCCTGCTTCTCTGTCATTGCATTAGGTTAATAAGTTTATCCTAAATACGAATCTATAAGCACACAGATATCTGAGCCTGTAGGTAATTGTTGAACATTATTCCATTTCCTGCCCTTGGTTGAAGAGGAAACCATAAAGGCAGAGAACTTCTGTATTGATTTAAAAGCAAAGCGGCTCCGGGCAGTCTGAGCTTGCTGCCTGCTTAGGAGGAGAGAGGAGATGGAGAGGCACGAGGGTAACCTCAGAGGGCCTTTTTGGGATTGCCAGCCACCAGAACACTGTGTGGCTGATATGGTTGGAAAATAGCTTTATTTGAAGGGAAAAGGGTTCATTTGACTCAACATATTGTCTCTTTAGTGAAGACATTGAACACATCCTAAATCTGTACAGAATTCTTGATATAGCAGAGGTAATGTGAAATACAGGTTTCACATCCTTCTGTCCTTAACTTTCTTCCTGCGTGTTACATTACCTATTCTGAAAGCCACCTCAGATGTGCCTGCTCCTCACCTCATGTTCACCTTGGTGAGTGCAAGACACAGCTATCCTGCCCCATGGAAGAGTTGTTACTCCAAAGGATACTTGGAGAGCAGGGGCAAATATGAAGGGATGTGTAAGCCTGCTTGGGGTTTTGATTTGTTGGTTGGGTGGGTTTGGGGTTTGGTTTATGTGGTTTGTTGCTTTGGGGTTTTGAGGTTTGGTTTGGTTTGGTTTAAAGTACACAGCCAAAGCCGCCTCTGTCCTTTCTGAGAGGCAAAGGGAGTCTGAGACCTCCACAGAGACCTCCTGACTCTTATGAATCCGGGCATTCTGACTTAACTATTGCTTGTCATGGTGCTTCCAACAGCAGTCTGGAGAGATTTCAGGTACATAGTTCAGTCTAAGATACATAAAAGCAGCCACACTTGATCTAATTCTGCATCTTTTGAAGCCAAACTGTGTTAAATAGAAGGTGGCAGCAGCTCCTACAGACAGAGGCGATTTCTAAACCAAACCCCCATGTTCAAGCTGCCAGAATGAGAGTTTTGGAAGGGAACAAGTTGCTTTAAGGAATGGAGGAATTACGACCGGCTGCATTTATCCCAGTAGGAAAAGATGGCTTTTACGGCCAGCTGCCTGCCAGTTCTTGATTGTGTTGCAATTAAATAGCTGTCTACACTAGAATAAAGGGGATATAGCCAGCATTTGATTTTCCAAGTGGCTTGCTTTTAGCAGCTGTAGATTTTATACATAAAATGGAAGACATTCACAAAACACCAATCCCAGCCTCTCCAAAAGGTAATTATAATCAAGACCTAAATGGAGGAATATGTAATCATAGCACAAAGCTGTGGTGGAAGCACTTAGGATGGGGTTTGGGTGAAACAGCTTGAGCACCAAGATGGAACATTATGATAATGGCCTGATCTCTGTGACTGTAGCTGAAAGGTGTTTAATATGTTAAAAAGTAAAAGAAAACATTATTAGATAAGAGCTAATAGAATGTTTCTTGTCTTGAAAAGTATGTGAAACAGGCAAGAAATAGCATTTGATGTCCCAAGACAGCGTTTGAAAGGAAAAGAGATTTCTAACAGCAGGAGGATCTTTGGCTTTCCCAATTTTCTTGTCTTTGAAGGCATTATCTCAATTTTTGACAAGTCCTCTCTGCAGGTAGAGCAGTGGGTTTGACACAGGGGTTCCGGAGTGCTGGCATTGTCACTTGTGTGAGAGGAAGGAAAATTGAATCACAGAATTACCAGGTTGGCAGGGACCTCAGAGAGCATCAAGTCCAACCCATGCCCTACACCTCCACTAAACCATGTCACCAAGTGCCATATCCAGTCTCTTTAAACACATCCAGGGATGGTCCCCTGTGCCCTGACATTTAACAGTCAACCTCTATTTGCACCCATTTTGGCAGTGACAAATCTTGGCTATTTTGAGGCCCCTTGACCTCCTCTAAGAAATATTCTCCTGGGGATACACTGACTTTGTAATAGAACAAACCTTTTCAGGCTTATATATATTTGCAATGACTTCAGGAAGCTGAACTGGCAGCTCATGTGTCCCCATATAGGTGTTCAAATGGTGATGCATTTCTCTCCTATAAAAACCCCAGGTGAGACAGCTGCAGGAGGATGCTGCACGCCTTCAGGCTGCCTATGCTGGAGATAAAGCTGATGACATCCAGAAGAGGGAAAACGAGGTTCTGGAAGCATGGAAAGCACTGCTGGATGCCTGTGAGGGCCGCAGGGTGAGGCTGGTGGATACAGGAGACAAATTCCGCTTCTTCAGCATGGTTCGTGATCTCATGCTTTGGATGGAAGATGTTATCCGACAGATAGAAGCCCAGGAAAAGCCAAGGTATGTGAGGGATCTCCTGCATTAGAAGATAAGGCTGCAGGTCAGTTGAGGAACTTTTCAGAGAATCTCAGACTGGTTTGGGTTGAAGGGACCTTAAACTCATCCAGTTCCAACCCCTCTCATGGCAAGGGGCACCTTCTGCTACAGCCGCTTGCTCCAAGCCCCTGCCTGGCCTTGAACACTAACAGGGGCACTTCCTTGTGTAGCCTGTGCCAAGGCCTCACCACCCTCACCACAGGAAAGAATTTCTTCCTTAGATCCAATCTAAACCTCCCCTGTTTCAGTCTGAACCCATCACCCCTTGTCCTGTCACTCCAGTCCCTGATGAGGAGTCCCTCTCCAGCATCCTTCCCCTTCAGNTGCCTGGCCTTGAACACTAACAGGGGCACTTCCTTGTGTAGCCTGTGCCAAGGCCTCACCACCCTCACCACAGGAAAGAATTTCTTCCTTAGATCCAATCTAAACCTCCCCTGTTTCAGTCTGAACCCATCACCCCTTGTCCTGTCACTCCAGTCCCTGATGAGGAGTCCCTCTCCAGCATCCTTGTAGTCCCCTTCAGACACTGGAAGCTGCTCTGAGGTCTCCACGCAGCTTCTCTTCCCCAGGCTGAACAGCCCCAACTTCCTCAGCCTATCTTCATACAGCAATCCTGCTTCCTGAGCTACAGACACAGTCTAGGAATTGATATTCTTGTTGAACAGTCGTGTGCTAGCTGTTTGTAAGTGTAACAACTGCTCGATCTGCCTTGCACGATTCTGAGCCCTGGATTGATCATTGCAGGGACGTTTCATCTGTTGAACTCCTCATGAACAATCACCAGGGAATCAAAGCAGAAATCGATGCCCGGAATGACAGCTTTACTACCTGCATCGAGCTCGGCAAATCTCTTCTGGCAAGGAAGCACTATGCATCAGAGGAGGTACTGCGCTCACTGAACACCCAGCCACTGCAGTGAGCTGGCTGGAGGTGGCTTCAGCTGGAGAACCTGGTGTTGTGTAACCTGAATAAGCTGTTTGTAATTCACTCCAGGGACTGCTGCACTTATTTGCTGTTGTGAAATTAGTGTGTAACGGAACTCTGTGAATTCATGTTGGGTGGCAGAGATGGCACCTAAATTTGAAGGATCATTTTCAGTCCAGGAAGTGCAAGGAAGCTGTTGCATTCAGTGGTGCATAAAGAAAGCTCTGGGATGTCTGTGTTGGGAAAGGTGACTTCCCTGAGCAAGAGCAGAGGCCTTCTTCTTGTACTGGGGAGCTGGAAAAGGCCTCCTAGGGGAAGGAGCAGGAAAAAGCTTATCACCGGGGGTAAATCCAGGGAATATTAAGAGGTAAAGGCCTTGATTTATGTTCTGATTTGTCTAGGCCTGAGGATAGAGGCTTGACCCGTGTCTCTTCCTGCCTCCCTTTGATGGAGGGAGGAAGTTCAATGTTACTAAGTGCTGCCCACTTTGGGAGGTGGTGCTGTCTGTGTCTGCATCACACACAGAGGATCCTGTGGAATATCCTTGGGGAAGCATTTGCATAGGCACTGGGAGGCTTTGGGAGCCAATACTCACCCTGAGAGTAACCAGGGGTGTTTGCTGTATGTCAGTGCTGTTAGCACAGCTATCTGCAGGCTTCCTGTAGCATCCCTGAGCAGCCCATCTTGCATTACCTGCTAGAACAGGAGCAGGAGATGCAATACGTGATTGCACCATTTAGGTTTGTTTGCCTGTTACGCTTTCTTTTATCAGCTACTCCTAGCACTGTGGGTTTGAACAGACACCGGATGCTTATGCAAATGTGGTATTTCAATGCAAGTGCCATATTTATTTATATTTAGAGGAGAAAAGCAGCTGTTGTCTGCATGGTTAAGTCACTTCCTGACAATCCAGCACAACATGTTTTGCCTTGTGTCAGAGGAAAGGGGATGGTGGGTGAGCCTGTGCTTGGGTAATGGTCCTGCTCTCTCCTCTCCATCCAGATCAAGGAAAAGCTGCTGCAGCTGACAGAGAAGAGAAAAGAAATGATCGACAAATGGGAAGACAGATGGGAGTGGCTGAGACTGAGTAAGGATGCGCTTGGGTTTCTTTTGGGCAGGGCCATGTCTTACTCTACTTCCCTATGTCTTGTGTGCGGACAATACGTGCAGGTCCTTGTTTTCCTAAGAACAGTGCTGGAAGGTGTGTTTGCACTGTGATGACAGCAAGATTCACACCTGGGGATTATAAAATAGAGGAGAATTTGAAACCAGAAACCTGCAGCACTGGTCTTGCTCTGTATGATCAAATCTGGAGCGAGGTGAAATAGATCCACTGTATTTTGCAGGTGTCACATTCCAACTGGGTTTCTGCAAAAGAGGCACTACTGAAAAACAGGGAGAAGTAAAGCCCTGCTACCTTATGCATCTAACATGTTCTCTGTGTTATCCAAGAGCCTAGAATGTTGGGGAGCACCTCACTGCCAAAAGGTGTACTTTGAAACACTGCAGTGTTCTGCAGGATACACACCAGCAGCAACAGCCCAGTTCTGATGCTCTTAACAAGATGATCCCCATCTGATGTACAGGCTGGAGCCTTTGCAGCAGGCAGTTGTCCAGGATCCCAAGACATACAGTGGCATGTAGTCATTTTGTGAGGTTCTGGGCTGCTTCTGAGCCCCAGGGGGCTTTAGGAAATGCGGTAACATGGGCAGTTGTCCCTCAGGTTGGGTGGTTTTACCATATTATTTATCAAAGGTGCTTCATCCTGTTCACAGAGGCAGTGGAAGTGTATTTTTCAGGTGTGAAGACAGAAAAGGAAGGAAACCTTGAACTGTAACGCTGTAGTCAAGTGCCAAGAATGGAAATACCACTTGCTAAAGGGAACTACAGCCTGCAGTCTACTGTAGTCTGCTACAGCTCTTCTGTAGACAGGGCAGTGGGGAAGAGAATCAGCAGATAACAGACTTTGTACTCTGAAGTTAGTAGGCTCCAGCAGATTAGAACAAAAAGGAAACACTGAGCTTGCAAAATCATAGAGGGCTGGAAGGGACCTTCAAAGGCCACCTAGGCCAATCCCCCTGCAATACAGTCTGTCGAAGAAGGGAAGGTGGGACTTCACTATTAGTTCTCCCCAAAGCAAAGCCAACAGGATAAATCTGTGCCTTTAAAGCAAGAGCTCAGTTAAGGGCAATACTTACCCAAGTACATTTCCTTTTCCCCTGAGCTGCGTTTATGTATATGTGGAAGATGCCTCATGGCTTTCTGTGCCGTTTGTGACATGAATGGTGCTGATTCCTGTCCCTCTTTGCTCAGTTTTGGAGGTACACCAGTTCTCCAGAGACGCAAGCGTGGCTGAGGCCTGGCTGCTGGGGCAGGAGCCCTACCTCTCTAGTCGTGAAATAGGCCAGAGCGTTGATGAGGTGGAAAAGCTGATCAAGCGGCACGAAGCCTTCGAGAAGTCTGCAGCTACCTGGGATGAGAGGTTTGCAGCCCTGGAACGACTGACCACGGTGCGTGAGGGGGAGAGGAACTTCCATGGCCATTCCCCTTTGGTTTGGTGCCAGCTGGTTGGTTGGAATAACCCCTGGCATCATCAACCTAAGCTCAGTTCATTGATCGACCTCAGGCTGAAGGGTCACGTTCCCCACTGTACTAAAACTCTCTCTGGTTAATTTAAACTCAGCAACCTGAAAGGGAAAATCTTAATGATAAATGACCTCTGTAGTCAGAAAAAGCTGCCTTGGACCCAGGACTGCTGACCCAGAAGCATTTTGCTCCAGCCCCTTCCATGCAGGTTGTGCTGGTATAAAAAGGAAGGGGGATTCTGTGTGTAGAAGACTCAGATACAAACACTCAGCGTGACTTTTGGTTAAGGATGACAATGTGAGGAGACAGTGATGGGGATGGGGGTTGACAGCAATGCTTGTTGTGTTTTGACTGCCCCAGTACAAGGCTGTATTGACGCCTGGGAAGACATAAGAAGTGAAAAAGCCCCAAGCACTCGGAGCACAGCTGCAGGGTCAGTAATTAATGCCTGGAGAGCGTGTTGCCATCTTTGGAGGAGAACTCTACTTCAGCCACCAGGATTGAAGTGGTTTGATTTCTCACACACACTGAGCATCACAGCTGCAGACAGAATGGGCTGGAGTTGCTCAGCGTCTTCAGAACCAGGCTGGTTTTGCTTAGGTGGTTGGTTTCTGAGATGTGGATTGTTTGTGTGCACGGGAGGCACACAAGAGGATGTCACTTCTCAGTGTCTTGATAGCTTGGGCTGCTTTCTTGTTTGTCTGGGTTCTGATAGAATGAATGACAAAGGAACCACAGTGGTGAGCTGCTGCCCAGGCACTCCACTTGATGTTAAAGGCTCTGATACTGTGGGCTTTTACTGACAAATTCAGTGCAACAAACTTCACGTGGTTAATACTGTGCAAGACTGATGCCTTCACATTTGATTCCACTTGAATTTCATTCATGTTTCAGAAAGATGTGCAGTTATTTTTAGTTCTTAGAAGTGCCCCTGAAAAATGAGCAGAGCTTTTAAATGCACCAAAATGTTTCATTTCTCAGTTGGAACTGCTCGAAGTACGTCGACAACAGGAGGAAGAGGAGAGGAAGAGACAGCCTCCCACTCCAGAGCCCAGCCCAAAGGTTGCCGAGGATGGAGACTCCCAGCAGCAATGGTAAGCTGGCATGTGGGAAGCTGAACTGTGTTCAGACTTCTCAGGCTGAGGATGTGTTGTAAAAGGAAAGTCTGGGGTTGTATGGTTTTAGAATGTGACCCCCATTAGAGGATGTGGTGGTTTATGGGGACGAGGCTTTTCTCAGACACCTGAATTCACTCCTAAATGGAGTATTTCATGTTTCATCGTGGTACAGTGTTACAGCTGCTGAGGTGTACCAGGCCCTAAGTAAGAAAGCTGGTTTTATGGGGCTTCTGTGTTATGAATTAAAGCTTATGAACCACCTTGGCTTTCTTGGGTGAGCATCAGTCACAAATAGATTTCAAGCCATGTCCATGGAACACTGACATTTATAAAATTACTTATGGGATAGGAGTAGGCTTATTTGTAAGATAACTGTCAGGAAAGCCCATTTCGACCTCCCTTAACCCTGGATTTATCCAGTTGGGCCTGAGGACTTCCAGAACTCACTGGAATTTCCAAGGAGTGCCATAGTCAGGGGGGAAATGTCATTTTGGTGACGGAAACGGGTGACTTTCAAGAACGTAATACAATGGCTTTTCTTTCTTCTCTCTCCCAACAGGGACGGGACAAAAGGAGACCAGGTTTCCCAGAATGGTTTGCCGTCAGACCAGGAATCTCCACGGGTTAGTTACCGCTCCCAAACCTACCAAAACTACAAAAACTTTATTAGCAGACGGACAGCCAATGACCGATCGTGGTCTGGACTGTGACGTACAGAATCCTTTGCAGCAAAAGACACCTTTTTGTCAGGATGGTTTACTGGTACTGGTTTCATCTTTTGGCTTCAGATTTCCCTGCTGCTTTTCTCTTCCTTCCCATCAGTTGATTTTTATTGAATTAGCAGCCCCTTGGAGATATATTTGCTTCACTTCCCTCCTTGTTTATTTGAATCTCCCCACTGACACTCAGTTGCTTTAAGGTGACACATTTATTTCATGTTATTTACTGTTGAGTTTTTCATGTTGCTAATAGTATTAAGATTTTCCAGCGAAAGCATCCTTTATATGAGTAATTGAGATTTAATGAGATTACATCATAATGAAGAAGAGAACTAGAACCTGACAGGTATGACGCATCGAGTTATACTAACAGGTTTCAGCACGGCAACATTATTAAATCAGCTGCATTAGCAAGCAAGTTCTTTACAAGGCCAAAGATTACCCCTGCAAGTGAGCTCAGCAGGAGAGGCTGGGGAGAACGGGAGAGCTGTAACTATTGAAAAATAAAAGCCTTAAGGTTAGTTGTATAACATTCCATGCAGAATTGGACTCATTGACTGGAGAGAAAAATAAACGTGAAATAAACCGTGAAAAATTAGGTTTATCTTGGTATTTAGTCCTCCTGAAGAGTTGTGATCTTGCTGAATGGCTATTTTGGGGCCCCATTTTGCCTTGGTCCTGTCCAATTTACAGCAATTCAATTTATTGACACTAGGGAGGCAGAGGTATAAATGAGAGCAGGGTGCAGACCCCTGTGGAGAGGTTGTGATGCTTTTCTTTAAAACCCAAATAAAACACATTGGTCTAAGATCCCAGCTCTTGATTTTCTATAGATGTAGGCTGAATGGTCCATGCTTTACTCATTTCTTCTTGATAGGGGAGTCAGGATACATGCCAATAATCTTCATGTGCAGCCATACAAATACCAGTACATATGTATATAGAGTTAACACAACACCGTAGTTGAGCGCCTACCTCTCTGTTGCCTTTCTGCAAAGCCTCCTTGTTTCAGTTCATGCTTGGAGTGGTGAGAAAAATGACACTTCTTTTCCTTCTGTTTCTGAGGCTGTCTCTGAGGGGTGTTAAGTGCAGGAAAGGCGCCTGGCAGGCTCAGATCAGTGGGGTTTAGAGCTGTTGCCAGTACCGCAAAGGAAACGTGAGTCGCAGTGTGGGGCTCCGGGAGGAAATGCCTTTCAGTGTAAGGTTATCTTTCAGGCGGCCCAGCCCAGTTACTTTGGGTCTGCACACAGACTCTGTCACTGCTCTAGGATACTAAGCAGTCCTACCTTTTCCTTTCTTAAATAAAGCCTTTTGGTTCATCTTTACTATTTAATTATGAAGTGAGCGCTCTGTTGTACCTTCTAACGTTTAAGACATTATATAGCAAGGAACATGAGGTGGCCTGCAAGCACACCCCAGATCATCATCATCATCTTGGTTACCACAGCCTTACACATCCCCTATTTGCTTCTTTCTTATGTTAGTTTTTACTTTATGACGTGATACATAACACAACTTCATGTTCATCTTCGCCATCTGCCCTTCAGTCTTCCATAAGAGCTCTTTAGCTCAGGTCACTGAACCGACTGTTGCAACACATCAGGTGTCCACAGCTGTATATTTATTATGTATTATGTCTGATTTGAGGCACAAGATAATGCTGCTCTTGATCAGATTTTCAACTTCTGCCAACTAGCTGGGCAGTGCAGCTGAATTGTTCTGTATTGGCTGAGCTTGCAAAGCGAGGAAGGTGATTGAAAGGGTGTGCGTCAGTGATTGTACTTTTGCTGTAACTTGTCTCTCCACTTCGTGATGCATGTGTTTTTTTCTTTTGTCAGGATAACAACATAGAGCTTCTTAATGCTTTTAAAAACTCCATGTAGATTTATGCAGATGATCTGGTGGCTACCCACACCAGTGCTGGCTCTCTGTGCCTGTAAGAGTGTGACAGTTCTCAGAGCAGTATAGCTGTAGTTTCAGACTCCACCATCTGGGAAGCCTTTGGATGTATTCTGGCTATAAAGTAGTCTGTAAAAGTAATTTCTATAGATACATTTTTTCCCCTGTGTTAGTACACTTATATATGAAAATTATACTTTATGATGAAGAAAACCTAATTAAGCCATAGATTCAAGTCATCATTGTAGGCACTAGAAGAGTTAAGATTTCATCTCTTTATTATAGCCTGTGGTACTGGCTCAAAACATTAAAGTGGCACTTTTTTAAATGGCCAGAACAATAGAAAGGCTGTCATTTGTCTGCATCTGAAAAAGGCAGATAACATCTCTATTATTTAAGCTATGGTGCAGAGACTTAACTTGATGAACTGAATATAATGTGGCACCAGGGGGATGTCATCAGTCATTGTCACCAGCTGTCTTATTGCATGTTGTAGTCTCCATTTAAGTATTTCAAAAGTAGTCTCTAGCCACTAAAGCACTTGCAACTAACCTCTCAGTCACGATTAAGAAGCTGTGTCCATGTTTGTGGTAACTGTTTTGTTGTAACAGTACAGTTTGCTATTAATGTTTGTCCTCCGTTGCGTTGTCTCTGCATGCCCAATGCACGTTTCCATTAAAGTTTGTTCAGCTCCTGTTTTTTTCTCCATTTTTCATGACACATTCTTGCAGAGCTGTTTATGATCCAGATTTATTTTGCTTGTTTTCTGTTAATTGTAGATAACACATGAAAGGAAATAAAACCTGAAAGAGCCTCAGAAAAGCTTTCCATAGCCCTTTTCCCATCAGTAGCATTTTAAATAGAAGTTACAGGTGTGATGATGTGATTAAAGTTGGCAGTTATCTTCTAAAAGCACAGGGTTGCAGATTGCAGTGCTGAATTACACGTTATTGCCTATTCAATCACGTTCAGTGCCTGCTGTTAGAAACTGGTCTGGTTTACTGAAGATTAGTTGTTACAGACCCCCCTAATCAATAGTATTTCCACATCTTGCTGGTATCGCTACAGAAAACATGCTACTTTCAGCATCAGTTTAGGTAACAGCTACTTGTGGGTAGTTGATGCAAGTTGTTGAGATGAGTTACTGTGGTCTATGTAACTCCTTATTGCTGGGAACAAAGGGTTCGTGTATGTCAGAGGGGATCCAGCCAGTTGAAAACCAGAGTTTGAAGCTCAGGAACTGTCACTGGTCAGGAAGCTTTGGAAAGGGCTGTCCTTGGACATGACCTGTTGGCCACCAGTGATCAGCACTGTTGATGACTGATGAATTGAGCTTTATTGGTGAATCATTGGTTGGTTGTTTCACTCCTTATGTTATAGTAGCTGTGCTGGCAGTGTTTGGATGGTCTTCAGCTCACCTATTCATTAACCCTTTCTCCCCATCAATGCAACATTTTTGTTATATTTTGAGATTTGGATACAAATAGTGAGGTTTGGTGGCTTAGATTCATTCTAATTGTGAAGAAGCAGTGTCATTCATTTTTGCTTCCACTGAGTAACAGTGCAGGGCAGAGGTTCCCTCTTACAAACCTAGGCTACATGTCTTTAGGGGCAGAGTAAAATAGCTATGACTGCAGCGGAATGTGAGCTGTGATTCTTTCCCTGTTTCAGTGGTGTAGTGTCTGTACTCTGGAGATTTAGATTGCTTAAAGGCAGTTAACCAACCCTTCCCATATTTATAGCAAGTTGACACTTAGCTCTTCCCAGGTCAATACATGAGGTACAAAGGCGGGAGGTACAATGACATTTACTTGGCAGGTATGAGAAGTTCTAGCAAAGAGTGGCAAAATTTGGTTTGTTGCATAATAATTCGGCTGCTTTTGAATTGTCCAGGCCATGTGCAGAAGTGGGAATGTCTAATTATTGTGCCATTCACAAATACCTGCTTGTCTGCATAAAACCAGTCCAGAATGTTTGTAATCTACTAGAGCATTAGCAGCACTAAGCTTTAGTAACTTGCTAATAATAATAATAATAATGATAATACACACTGGTTGTGTAACTCCTGAGCTGCTACCTATGGCTCTACATGTCAAAGTAATGGTACAAGAAAACCCAAAAAACTGGGACCAAGCTGCATTTCAAAAGCTTATAGCCATTAGGATTCCAATTTAAATGATTTTGGGATGAATGGCTCCTGAAGACGTCGACAGCTTGACCAGTCAGAGCTGCTGGAATCATGGCTGCTCTCTAGGCTATCTCGATCACAGTGCGACAGGCAACGCGATCAACAAAGCAAGTGATGGGCAAGGCCTTGGTTCTGTCTTTGTTTGGGGGTAAATAGCTGTGTGATGTTGTGTGACTGTGGTGGTTTTCAGTTCCTTTAACAACAATCCAAATCCACCTAATAACGCAAGTCTGAAACAGACCTTGGTAAATTGACACGTGACCTCATTTCCCTTGTCTCTATAAGATCCAATATCCTAACTGGGATGGTGGAGATGAAATGCATGGTGTAATCTCTCTAATTCCTGCATGTTTTGATTTTGTTGTGTCCCGAGGGGAATGGGGAAAGGAGCTTTTACAGAAACAAATGAATTGCATGAGTTTTTGTAAATGCTCCTGGGTAATTTTGACAGATTTTTCTGCTGGCTCCTAGTTTAATACCTTTTATGGACTTTTAATACCCCAGTAATGCCATAAATGTACTGAAGGTGGCTGATGTGTATAACTTCTACTGTTCCTCTAGGTTTGCAGAAAGTGTGATTGTTACTGTCCCAAACATTGGAGTACTCGGCAACAGAATTGAATGCTCTCATTTTAGGAATAACTATATACAAAAGAATACAAATTGACCAGCAGAGCAAAGCACAGTAAAATTCACACTGATGTTTAGCTGCTCTTATTTTCCCATCTCTCCACCTACAAAATGGGTACTAATCCATTCCTACCTTCTAATTTCCTTGACCTTCTGTGTCTCCATGGAGTGTGAGAAAGAACTTATTGGCCTGTGTCATTCTCCAGGCAAAGTTTATACACAGCCACGTTGTGCAGGGAAACAGATTAACTGCAAGATACCCCAATGCTGTGAGGCTTCGAGCTGAACATTTTCTTCACTGTTCCTTAGGTGGCAGAAACTGCAGATACAAACGAAATGGTCAATGGAGCTGCAGAACAAAGGACAAGTTCGAAAGAGTCTAGTCCTGTTCCATCTCCAACAGCAGACCGCAAAGCCAAGGCTGCCATTCAGGCTCAGACTGCTGCTACCCTACCAGCCAAAACACAGGAGATGCCTTCAGCTCAGATGGAGGGCTTCTTACATCGCAAACATGAATGGGAGACACACAGCAAGAAAGCCTCAAGCAGGTAAAGTCCTCACTGCTTCATGTGAACTCACCAAGATGTAAAACAGTAAATGTGGTCCCTGCTGCTGTTGTCCTCTCACAGCTCCTTAAGACCTCTCCAGCTTCTGCTCCTGTTGTTGTAGGAACAGCATTCATGGTTAAATGGTATATTTGATGGAGGTCTAAAGATACATGGTGGAGAAAGCAGTGTTAGCCATATTTGGAAGGTGGGAAACTGAGGCATAAAGATACCCTGATTTTCCCACTTCACATGGTGAATTTGTGGCAGTAGTGGGATTTGAATCCAGAGCTCTCAAGAAAAGAAAAACACGTAGGTGTGAGACTAGAAATGTCCATATTCTTCTGACATTTTCTGTTCGCACATTAACACTTTCCACCTACTCTGTAAGCTGCGCAGAAGAGAAAAGCGGGTGAAGATGATTTGTGTGCCTTAGTCGATTCCATTCCTAAGGACCCAATCCTGCCATTCTGAAACAGGCAAAACTGGTGAGGTTTCTGTCTGCACTGGAAAAGCAGACCAGGGTCATTTCTGACCTGAGAGAGCTCTTGAAACCAGGTTTAATGGCTTGCCTGACAAGGAAAATGTTGACTAGCAAGTGGTGAACCACATCAGTATCTGAGGGATTTGGTAGGAGGTAAAGTAGTGTGCAGACCACAGATGTGTACAGTGCTACCGTGATTTTTGTTCAGCTTTAGCTGTTCACACCGGAGAACTACTCTGAGGCAGTGTCAGCCACCAATACTAACGCACAGGGACTCTCGTTTCTAGTAATCATTGACTCTTCAAGCTGTATTAGAGAATGAGGCAGATGCTGCCACCGAGAGTATTTGTAACAAGGCAGGATTTCACTCACATGCAATCCATTCATTAGTTTGCGGCACAAAGAGAATTCCTCCTACAATAAAGCAGAGTCTTTGAAAGCTCAGTCGGTGTCTCTCCTGACTATGGAAACTGCCCAGTCTGCCTAACAGTCCTCCCACTGTTGGGTTATGCTGATGTGCTGTCACAGGGAGCTCTGGAAATCTCTATTCTGTCTGGCTCAAAGTCAGGGGTTTGGTCCTGCAGCTGTGCTTTTGTGAGAGCATTTGCTGTCCGCGGTTGACAGGACAGTGCAGGCTGTATTCACATCCTCACACCGAACCCCTCCCCATTGTCTTATAGAAGTAATTGTGTTTGGTTTCTCCACTTCTGCAAGTAAGGGCATTAGATTTATAAACCCTTCTGTTGTTTTCTGTCTTGAAGATCATGGCATAATGTGTACTGTGTCATAAACAACCAAGAGATGGGCTTCTACAAGGATTCAAAAGCTGCTGCTTCCGGCATCCCCTACCACAACGAGATTCCTGTCAGCTTGAAGGAAGCAGTCTGTGAAATAGCGGTCGATTATAAGAAGAAAAAGCATGTGTTCAAGCTAAGGTAAACCCCTGGAGCATCCTGCTGTTGGTAGAAGTTGTGGTGGCTGTGATCACTGTGCAGATTCATGGGAGGAGGCAGCCAAAGAACCGATCCTGGATATCAACTGCAGTATCTGCTTTTGTTAGCAAGCTCTTCACAATGCTAACACGTGGTGTATTTATCCAGCACAAAACAGTATCGAAACAACCAGTGCGCTTTAGTTGTGTCTGGGACAAGACCAGATGTGTATGCCTCAAGTCAGGAGCCTGCATTTACAATGCTGGGCTTTTCATCTGCTCCCTCTGGAGTTCATTGAAAAGAGTTTAATGTTTATGGTTCTGCTCTTCTCAGAATCAAGCCTCTTGTTCAACTTTTCAGTGTGAACTTAGGACACTCCTGAAGACATCTGCCACATTTTCAGGTCTAGAACATGTAGTTACAAATTGAAGTATGTGAAGAACTTGTTGTTCAAAGGTTAAGAAAAAATAATGCTTTTCCTTCTGGAATCCTCTAAAGAGGATAGAATCCCTATCTGGAGAAGTTTGCTTTATAGCAAATATATAGGGAATATTTAGGGAAATGTAGCTGTCTTGAAGACAGGCGTGCAGCTGTGTGATTCATCCTGCAGACTATTTTAAGCATCCCTGAATTGATAATGTGAGGATTTGCTGTTCCACAAACAAAGTTAGGCAGAAAAATCAATTGCCCTTCTCTTCCCAGTACCCTGCCACCTGCATCAGGCCTCTCAAGTAGTGGCACATAGCGTATTTCCTTTACTCATTCTCATTAGGAGAGTCCCCAGAGAGTTCACCAGCAAATGGTCATGGCAAACCTGCCTCTCTGTTGAGAGGGGAATGCTGTGAACATCCAAGAGGCTCTTTTCTGCAAAGGCTGTGGTCTTTACAGAGCTGGTGTGCAGGCAGACCTCTCACAGGAGGGTCCAGTTTGATCTCTAGAGGGCATAATGTAAATACTGTTCTTTGTTTTTTAAAGAAGCAAGGCATAACGATATTGTTTGTGTTGCTTTTCTGTCTGCACTCTTACGTTACAGTTTAATGCTTCAGTTCATTTCATAAAGAGAATTTAAAATGCTTTGGTTTTGTGGGGAAAGATCCGGAAGCCTGCAACTGAGCTCCCACTCACCGGGCCTCCTCCTTGTTCACCTGATCTGCTGTTATTCAGTCTGGTTTTTAATTAATATGTATCTTCACATACATTGCTAAATGTCTCCCAGTTAAACCATCTGAGTAAAATCAGCACAGAAGGGAGACTCCAGCCTTCGGTAAGAGAAGAGCAGCTACTCATAAATAATGCACACTATAGTATCTTGAGTCATCAGAAGTAGCTACAACAGCAGAGCAGCTGCAGAATTTTCTAGGTTCCTACAGAAAGCCACAAAAGCTCTGGGTGTTGTCTGTGACTTCTGTCTTATGAAAGCATTGAGTGAACTTTTACACTGTCTTTGGCAAAAGAGATCTGCCTGAAACAGCAGTGTCGTCAGCTGCAGAAGGTCACAGCATGAGATGCCAAACCAGGAGTAGCTGAGGTGTATTTGTGTACATGGAGGTGTTAGGACTGTCCCCTGAAGGCCCATGTGTCTCAGTCTCATTGTGTACAGTAGCTAAACAAGCAGGAGTTGAAGTGATGTGACTACTACCAAGCTAAATTTGCTGTGGTTGTTTTCTTTGCAGATTGACCGATGGCAATGAATACCTCTTCCAAGCCAAAGACGATGTAAGTTTGCTTTCTTTATGGTTTCTTACTGATGTGATATCTGTGCTGTTGTGCAGCAGGAAATAAACAGCTGCTGGGAGGTCAGGGGCACGCTTTAATTTCCTGGTCTTCAGCCTTGTGTCTATGTGTGTGTAATGTGTAGATTCAGAAGCTCCCGCTGGCACCACCAGGGCAGCAGGGATTTTTATCTAAATAAAAATGTCTAGATGTCTTCTGCAGGTGTGTAACCAGAGGAGTAATTGCCAGGTGATGGGTTAGGGACTGTGTATCCTTTCATTTCCCACTTCTCTCTATTCCCCTTCACAATGCTGAGAGAACTAGAGAGGGTGCGTGATTGTAACAGCTTTCTGCCTTTGGGGGTTCTTGAAGGAGGAGATGAACACGTGGATTCAGGCCATCACATCCGCTATCTCTTCTGACAAAATCGAAGTGTCCCCGACCACCCAGAGCACTCCAGCCTCCAGCCGTGCCCAGACCTTGCCTGCCAGCGTCACAATAACCAGCGAGTCCAGTCCTGGCAAGCGGGAGAAAGACAAGGAGAAAGACAAGGAGAAAAGATTCAGCCTTTTTGGTAAAAAGAAGTGAACTCCATCTCCACACACTGCACTTCTCTGACCGTTCCAGTGGAATTCCAGCATGCGAGCTCAGAACCAATACGTTACTCTCTGTGCCTCATGTTCCTCAATGTGATTGACATTTTTTTTTATTTATAGAGCGTTTTAAAATAAAAAGCCAACAAAAAACCAGAATCTAAAGTTCCAAACGTATGAGGTGCATTAGGCAGCTTCTGCAGGAGAGCGAGGACCAGGTTTTGGGGGTTTGTTTGGGGGGGGGTTGTTTTTGTTTTGTTTTTGTTTTTTTTTTAAATGAAGTTAATGTAGATTAGATCTTACTATTTAAACTGTTCCTCAATTTTGTGAGGCTGTCTTGGAAAATAACCCACTCCTAGTGCTATTGGTATGCAAGGCAGCGGTGCTTTCGAATCTACTGTGCACATCAAAGCCCAATGTACAAACTCTCAAACGCGTTCACTCCCATCTAAGGTTGTTATGCTGAGTCTTGACTAGTGGAGCCTCCCGTTCCAATCTAACCTTTATTAAAATGATAGTGTATTACCTTTGCCGTAACAGAGTGCGGGTTTGCATTAACTTACAGACAAACCATTTCTACCCTGGCGTTGGTTGTGAACACAACCTGAAGCTTTTCTGCATCAAGTACGACAGATGAGAATGTTGGTGTACAAGACACATGAGCAGGCTGATACCGTTTTAAAGAATCTGTAATTTCCAATTCTTTTTTTTTTTTGCTGAAATACATTATATTGTATGTTTCAGATAATTCTAGTACAAAGTATAATAAGACTAGATGTATAATAAACCCTTAAAAATCATTGATAAGTGTAAAAGTGAAACTGAAGCATTTACTGGAAAAGTAATGTTACTCAAATGGTTACTTGCTTGTCAGCTGCAGCACTGTGTGTTATAATTTTGCTACATTACTTGCTATTTGATACATAGTGTGCATTTCTCTGTCACTGTAACTATTGTAATGAAAAGATTTTCATCTTACTGCACAATCAGAAATTACATTTAATAGGAATGAACTTTCAATGACTGGGCCTGTAGTCGAGAGTAGTACTGGAACTGGCTTTCAGTTGTATCGAACTGTACCTTTAGACTTTTACCCTATCTGTTAAATATATGCGATGTCATTAAATGCTTTTAAAACTAAATATGCTGGTTAAGTTTCTTATTTCGTTTCTGATGATGTTAAATCATGATTTTGAAAGAGGATCAAAAATAAAGTTATTTTAAAATGTCATCTCTCCTGTGCACTGAAACTGATGTCTTCATGTCATTCCTTTTTTGTGTGCTGAAGTTCACACTGAAATGGTTGTTTCTCTCTTCCTACTGTTCTTTCCCTTCTCTCGCCCTTCACCTCCTGCAGACTTTGTAATTTACCAAGGACTTGTTGTCCTGCCAGCTTAATCTCAGTGGGTCTTTATGTCAGTTATTAAACGTACCTCCCTTAAGGGACAGCCTCAACTGCACTCTGCTGCTGACGTGTGTTTAACACAGCAATAGTGATTCTAAAGCTCACCAGTTCCTCAGTGTTGTCAGCATTTCAAAGACCAGCATCTTCCCAGAATTATCTTTACCCTGGATGTGATCTAGGGAGTCACCTAAAAGGAATAGCTTCAGGAAGCCCTAACACGCTTCAGGAGTTTCAAAATGAAACGTAAGGAACCCAGTGTTTAATTTTTTATCATTATCAAAATACACTCAAATATAATTATAGCTGGAAAACAGATAAACCACAAACTAATGTGTTTCCAAGTGATGTCTTCCTGAGCATGTGGCTGTATCTTGATTCTTTTCATGGGCTATACTGTGTTTTCTTGTTTTCCAAAGGTTTTGGATATTAAACATTCATGCACGTAAGTTTTTACTCCTATAATATTACCCTGTTTCAGTCTAGTGGGTAGTAATACGTAGGCAAACACCATTAGTCTTGTAAAGTTTAATACAAAAACCTTGTAATGTTTAATACAATATACAAAGCTGAGGTTTACCAGTAGAAGAGAAAATGAAACATTCTTCTTGGTTGATTAAAGCACCCAAAAATGTTGACACCTTACCATATTTGTCACTTTAACTTATTACAACATGTAGTTTAACAGACTGAACTTGGTTACCTCTTGTGTTTAATTGTGTCATGTCTTGGTTAAACATGCCTTCAGAGTTGTTCCTGTTTGTCTTGCCTCTCACCGCAAGTTATTCCCAAAAAAATGACTTGATTAAAACCCCTTCTGCTTGGGAACTGACTTTAGGTTGCTGAGGAACAGGAGTGAACTCTAATAAGCCTTCCCTGTTTTATCCATTGGCCTGTAAGGATGCAGTTTCCATGCAGAGACTGGTGGGTCAGGAGGAACTTCCTTGGATTGAGCCAGGTCAGTGCACACATTTGCTCAGGTATGTGCTTGTTTCAGGAGGAGGAGTGAGGGAATCTGAATTTCCCTTGGGTTATGTGAAGGGACTGCTGGGAAGTACCAGAGGAGGAAGAAATACTCTCTGGATAATGGGAAGAGGACTGGAACTGGAGCGGGTTATCAGTGCCACCAGTGTTAACTCTTGCGGAGGTACTGTGTTCCTTTGAATTGCACCACTAAATGTGGGTTAGACCTCCCAGTAGAAGAAATGCTGTGTTCCTCCTGGTTACCTCAGTGAAGAATGAGGACTTGTAGTACAGTCTGACACTGTATTTCAGCTTCCTTTGTTGGCTGGTTTTGAAAGCTAACCCATATTTAAGTTGTTTATATTTTCTCTGGAGATACATAGTAGAGAAGTTGAACCTTAACAGTTTCAAAGAAAACTAACAAAGGGCAACCACTTCTCAGCTATGTTGCTATCATTGTTATGGAGAAATCATCCTCTGGTCAGGTCAGTGTCTTTTTTGTCTTGGTGGGAGGCCTTGGATTGTGTGTTCTAAACTGAGGGGAAATACCAGAGCACTGCACCTGAAGGGGCCTTTCCATATCTAGGCAAAAAAAGTACAATGAGGGGAAAGAATCCAAAACTCATTAGCCAAAGGAATTAAGCATGTGTTGAGTGGGAGGGTTTTCTTTTAGATTGATGCAAATAATCTGTTAATCCATCTGGTCTGCAGAGAGAATATGTTCCATTGTAGGGTTGTACTCTGCATGAAGGACATCAATGGTAAAGGAAAAGTGTGAATAATCTTTGTTCTGGTGCAATACTGGTTTAGATGGTTTTTCACTTCTCGTTCCAGTTTTTATGATTGAGTTCCCAGAGAATGGATTTTAATTATGGAGGGTCTTTAAGAATATACTTTTGTAATAAATAACTTGTAGGTATGATACAGTTTTGCTCCTTTTGTTGGCTATTTGGGGTTTCTTTCTACCTTAGCTAATCTGAATAAATATAGAAACTTAAATCGCAATGATTTTGGACAAACATCAGTCCTTAAGAAAAAACACTTCAGAAAATCAGGCTGTGCTAAATGACTGACAATGTTAAGAATTAAGTTAGTGGGAAAAGCAGAATTCAGCTCTTTGACACTACTGCTCTACCTGTGGACCAAACAATCGAGGCCACATCCTGACAAGGGGAGGAATGGGAGATCTTGCTAGCAGAAGTGGAAGGATTTGGCTTGTTTCTCTGTGCCCTGCTATGGAGAAGCATGTGTTCTGAGGCCAAGCAGAGCATAGCAGAGGTAAGAAAGCACTGTGTTCTCAGTACATTGGGGTCAGAACTGTCCCCACAGCTACAGGTGTGCAGGGCCCAGTTAAGTCAGTATTCAGCACTTGAGACTAATTTATTCCTTCCTTACTGCTGGATGTGATTTATTCCCTGTTGTCAAGCATTTTTCTCTAGCCTTGTGACAGCAATTTGCTGAATATTCTGGTTCTGATAGAGCACTGGATTTTGTTTCAAAGGATTTTAAACAAGATCATGGTACAAATCAGGCGAGGCATGAAGCAAACCCACAATGCAGTGCTGGAAATGCAGTAGGCAGGACAACTAGTCAGAATAAAGGGAACTATATTACAACATGGAGCAATTAAATGCAAAGAGTGTAGGTTTTATGGGGTTTACTTGTAATTCAGCTTGTACCCTTTGTTGGTGTGCATTCTGACAACAGCCTGTCGGGGTGAGATGTCTTCTAGGACGTGCGAATGCTATGGAAGCGGATGTGGATGGTTTGGGTGGGTGAGTGACTCTGTGTAGCGAGGCAGCAGAGCGGCTCCGGCAAGCCCACGTGGTCACATCTGCAGTGTGTCATAATGCAGCACACGCAGCTCGCACAAGGAGCTGCCTGTGCTGAGCCACCTGCAGCAGGGGCCCACAGCAGAGGAACAGGAGACCTGGAATGGTCCGCTCCATAATAAAATACTGGCCTATTCCATGAAGTATGAAATGAGGGATTTTGTGCCTAAGTGTGTAATGAATTCTCCCTTGCTTCGGAAGCTCTGCATGCTGATTAGCCTGGTGACGGTGAGCATCACACCTACAGTTCAATTACTTGTGTTGTTCTGTGTTTGAAGTATCATTTACTCTGTGTACCAAACTAATGCACTGCACAGAATAATCTTAGGTGAGATGCTGTGGTGGTTCATTATGTTATAATAGTAGAAATTATCTGGTCCCAACATGAATTTTTACTACTTTGTTATTAATATCACTATTCCTCTACTCCCACACCCAGAGGAGAAAAGTATTCCCCTTGTTGACAGTGCAAGTGTTATCCATGAGAGGTCACTCTGTGCAAAGCGATGCTGAGCTGCGTCAGATCCGCTGTGGCCTGAACAATACCAAGTGCATTTATAGTGTTATTATATTAGTGTGCCATATTTTGCATTCAAGAGAATTAAGAGCTTGGACAAAAATTCTCTTAATTTGGAAAAGTCAAATTTTAAAGGAGTTATGTAAACTTGTGGCAAGATTTAGACGTGTCTCGGGTGAATCATAGGAAGGAAGCTGAGTCAAGCATGGCAGCCAGCATATGGAAAGGCAAGGAACACCACCATCCCTGCTGTGGCAGAAAAAGTGATGAATTTCTGTGGGAAGATCAAGATCTCTGCTGTGGTGATAGTAAGTTTAAGCTGATCACTGAAATTCCATGAAAAAAATGACAGAAAGAGCCCCGTGTGTGTCTGGAAAAAGGCAGGAGTAACCCGTTGGAGATGAGGTCTCGTGCTGGGCCTGGGGTACCCTTGGGGCAGGGGGTTGTGTTGCAATGCAGAGGCTCTGTGGGGTCAACCAGGCTGCTTCGGAGGCTTTCTTCATGCTGGCTGCATGTCAGAACCTCCAGACTCTGAGCAGGGATGAGCAGAGGAGACCAAGACTAAGGCTTTTATCATTCTGCTGCCCATGGCAGTCCTGGACTGCACTCAGACATGCAGCAAAACAAATGCATTAGGGCTGGTCAGAAGGACTTTCTGCCCAGGCTGGGATTTGAAAGAACACTGTATGCCTGATCTTTTGCAAATGCTTTGCATTTGAGGATGGAGAAGACTCAATTTTTGCTTTTCCCTCCTTTTCTGAACATTATTTCTGGCCAGACCCTAGCATTTCATCAATGCAAATCAGTATTTCCACCCACAAGGACTAAAAGCTTAGAGCCAATTCCCCTGTTATTATTTTGTACTTAGGTAGTAAAAACCACTGAGAGGCAGCAGTCAGGATTGGATTAATGTAATGCCAGGCAACAGAGAAACAGAACTAGATCACAGTTCCTGCTTCTGACCCCTGCCCCCAAGTTCTTACAGATTTTACATAATTACAGCTCAAATAAGTGGTACAAAATAGGAAATGCCAATTAATATGCCATCTCTGTGCATCTGCTGTACTTTCATCCATTAAAATATGAATTATAAGTGGTATTTTGTGTAACAAAGAGGTAGAACATAACACAGATTTTTTTTTGGGGGGGGTAAATCTCAGTGTTCATTGTTAATCACAGCTCTTGCATATGTATAGAGTGGTCAGGATATATCACTGAGGATTGGAGTTAATTTGAGATGTGGTGCTTTTTTGGCATCTTCTATAGAGGGCATGCTTTAAAACAAAAAAGATAACAAAACAACAACAGCAAAATAGCCACGAATAACCCCAAACCCCTCAAAAATCCCAGAGGAGTGCGGGAGCTGTCGTTCAAGTGCTGCTCACACAAAGTGCTCTATTAGATTGGTTTTATATTTAAACCAAGAAGTAAATGTAGTGGAATATATGTTCTAGGCTAGGCTAATGGGGTCCTTGCCCCAAGGAGGAAAATGGTGGAGCCATTGCAAATTGCTCTCTTTCAGTTATGTCCTGAAATATAGCCTAAGAGTTGTTTTTGGTGTGTGGTATTTGTGTTGTACCGACAATGGACGGCAGGCTGCAGTATTGAGGAGCATTTTTAGCGACATAAGGGCTCCTATTAGGAAAGTACTAATGCCGTTTGGTTTTTAATGGGGGAAAAAACTTGCCATGAAAGAGAATTCACCAAATCCTTGAGTACAGATAATAGGAAAAGGAGTGAAGCTGACCTTGGGGTTGCACATGGTTAAGGCTTTTTTTCCTAAGGTCTTTCTGGGTGTTGGTTCATGACTAGCATACTTTGCTGCTGTGATAATGATCATTATTTATACCAAAGCATTTTTTTCCAACATTGGGGATGTATTTTCAGTGAAACGATGCCTGTTATTTACAGCCTCCACATTTTATACTGAGTATCATAAATGAGACAAAGAACATGCCAAGGTTTTACTGAAGGATGAAGTACAAATTTCAACTTGAGCACTTGCTCGTAGCAAGATAGCAAGCAAACTTCAAACTAGCTTTTGTTTGTCCTTGTTGAGTAGGTGAAGAACTGGTTTGTCATTGGTATTATTGTTTTAAGGAGAGGTTTAGATTGGATCTAAGGAAGAAATTCTTTGCTGTGAGGGTGCTGAGGCACTGGAATGGGTTGGCCAGGGAGGTTGTGAGTGCTCCATCGCTGGCAGTGTTCAAGGCCAGGTTGGACAGAGCCTTGGGTGCCATGGTTTAGTGTGAGGTGTCCCTGCTTATGGCAGGGGGCTGGAACTGGATGATCTTAAGGTCCTTTCCAACCCGAACTATTCTATGATTTTATAACAAACAAAGTCATTCAAAGAAAGCTAAGTTCACATGGATGTTATTCCATGGACTAATAGTGGGATAACAAAGGATGAAGAATTCAGAATTCATTGGAAGCCTTATTAGATATTAACACCTGCTTGTTTGCAAAACAACTTTCTATGGTCTTATGTTTCAACAAAAATGAGTGGTTTTTAGCAGCTTTGTCATGGTTTAACCCCAGCTGCTCCCCTCTGGTGTGGTAGTTTATGGTGAATGTTAAATAATGAGTGCTCCATCCCTGGCAGTGTTCAAGGCAGGGTTGGACAGAGCCTTGGGTGCCATGGTTTAGTGTGAGGTGTCCCAGCCCATGGCAGGGGATTGGAATTGGATGATCTTAAGGTCCTTTCCAACCCAAACCGTTTTATGATTCTATGAGTCTAAGAAGTGTTAAATACATTTTCATTATTTTAAGCACATTTGCTAAACAGTTACCTAAAGGAGAGAGGGTTGATTTAGCAATTATATTGCTCAAAGTTTCAAGGTCCCTAAGTTTTAAGTTTGTTGATGTAAATGGGTGGGAGATAGGCACAAAGGCACCCATGAGAGTGCTACACCCTTTATGAATCTGAGATACTGTAAATAGCTTTTAAAAGCATTCACTGTGCAGAATTGAGTTTGACATGAGTAAACAACAGCGGTTAAAGTCTTTGCAACTCCATTCCCGAGGGACCACTGGAAGAGAAGGTATTTTTAAACAGGCCCTGAGCATTTCTTGTATTCCTGAAGGGAAATGAATTGAACACAATGGACTTTCACCAAGATGTGCGTTTTGCTGCGTGGCTGTTAGCATTTGCCAAGTTAACTGCTGGCAAAGCAGCTGGATGCAGGGAAAAGCTGGCCTCGAGGAAAGGATCAGGTAATTTCTTTATATCTTCATTTTTCTCAATTCTTGTGAGAAGTTCGGGATGCAACTGTGAAGGAGAAAAGCAGAAAGAAGGGTTTTATTGTGTGAACTTACGTGTGACTCGTGCAGCAAGCCACGCTTGAGGGAGGGAAGGGTTGGGGCGAGCTCCTATTCAACACTGAACGCTGTCTCCCAGACCGCCGGTGCCAGCGGAGGACTGAGGTGACCCACCCGCCGCGGTGAGCGACAACCAGGGCGGCTCCGTCCGCAGGACGCACCGCGCTGAGCACCGGAGGCCGGGCGGCACCGACCCCTCCGGCCCTCCCCTCAGGGGCCGCCTCAGCGCCCTCAGAAAGGGCGGGAAGAGCCGCGGGCGAGCCGTTGGGCTGCTGTCACCATAGCAACCGCGCTCCGCGGCGCCGCAGGGCACGCTGGGAGTTGTAGTCCTCCCTGGAGGCCGCCTCGCGGCTTTCCCGGCAAACAACAGCCTCCAGAACTCGCGCTCCCATGAGGCACCGCGGGGGCCGGGCGCCGGCCAAAGGCGGTCTCCACAGAGCTGAGGGGGAGCCGCTCTACTCGCCGCCGCCGCCGCCGCCTCCGGTGCGCACAGGCAAGGGGCGGCCGTTGGTGTGGGGTCGGTTCCTCTTGCCTGAGGGAGGGTGGACACGGAGGTGCCCCCGCGCCTCGCACACGCCCAGGCTGCCGTCCCTGCCGTGCGGCGGGAGCGGGCAGCGCCCGGCCCTGAGCCCGGTCTTCCCTCGGCAGCGCCGCCCGCCCGGGCGGGGATGATGCTCCGGCGGCTGCGGAGGCAGGCTGAGGGGCGGTGGTAGGGACTGGGGTCATGAGAGGTGGTAGTCCCTGCGGAGGCTGTTGATGTGGGTGGGATGACAGGTTTTACTCGAAGGTTTGCTTCAAACGTGGAGTCTAATCCGTGAATGGCGGGTTGTATCCCGGGCAGTACTGCCGGCACTAGAAGCCTTTATGTAAGCCGGTATCAACCCGCTGTTCCTCAGTTTGGGCACACAGCGAACGTGAGGTGTCTGGTGAGGGGAAAGGTAACGGGATTAGCCTTGTAGCAGGTAGTTCATTCTTCCCTTCATGTAGTTCCATGTGGCACTTATCCCTCTGTGAATGAAGCTCTGGGTTTGCTCCTCTGATTTTAGCATTCTCTTCCCTGCGGTTGTGGCCGAGCTTCGGAGGGTTGGGTTCAGTCTCTTGTTGAGTGATACTATAAAGGGGTATCTGTCTTACCACAAACAACAGGCACTGTACTGGTGATGCTCGTACAAATCTTGCTTTAGAAAAAGCAGAAGGCGAGCAAGGACGTGTGTATTTCTTGGGAATATTGTTCCGATGGATGACTAAATAAAAACACAAGCCCCCGCCACTTCATGGCAAACAGGAGGGGTTTGTGACTGAGAAATGGGAACATAAAATTGTTTTAATTACATCGTTGCTATAGACTCCAAAAGGAGGAAGTTTGGGGTTGCTGGGGGATAAGGAAAAGTGGGATGATATTGCCATGCTGGATGTTGTATACGAGCCTTCTCTTTTAATAGCATCTCATGTGAAGACTCCAGGTTTGACGCTGTGAAAGCTTAGAGAACCCTAGAGCCCCCAGAGCCACCACAGCACGGCTCCCAGCAGTGCCTCCCCCGTCCAGAGCAGTCCCTTTACATTATAAATACGCGTACATTGTGCAACTCAAACGCGCGGCTTTTTTGTGTGTGTTTTTCAGTTCGCACCCAAAGGTAGAGAGCTTAAAAAGCAGAGCACCCAGGACGCCTCTTGCCGCGAACGGGGAAGGTGCCGCCTTCGGCAGGTGCTGACGCACAGAAGTTTCTTTGCCTTCGGAAAGATAAAGCCTCGTCTGCTGCTCCTGAAGGTGCATTTCTGCTATCTCGCCTCTCCCCTAAGAAGTTACCCGGGTGGCGGCAGCGCGGCCGCGGCTGCTGCTCGCCCTGGGCAGCGGCAGCAGCAGATTATGGTGGCAGCGCAGCGGTGAGGAGCGGCGGCAGCAGCAGACCCGATCCGCGAATGCGTTTTCCGTTTAAGCCCGCCGCTGGGAAGTGCCACCTGAAGCTCCGCTGGGCAGCGATCGCTAACGTTTTAAAGGGGGAAACCCCGGAGGGGGAAGGAGTTGAGGGAAGGAGGGGCAGCGCTCGGCTCTGTGTGTGCCGGGGGGTGGAGGGGGGGGGAGAGGGGATTGGTTATCATGGCGGATCGGACGGCTCCTGGATGCCAGCTCCGTCTGGAGTGGGTTTACGGGTACAGGGGTCACCAGTGCCGCAACAACCTGTACTACACGGCAGGCAAAGAGGTGGTGTACTTCGTGGCTGGAGTCGGCGTGGTTTATAACACCAGAGAGCACAGCCAGAAATTCTTCCTCGGGCACAACGATGATATTATCAGGTAAGGGGGCTGACTTTGCTGCTGGTGGGGTGGGGTGGGGTTTAAAGGGAAGGGAGGAGAATGCAGGGCTGGCAGAATACCCCCTCCTCGCTTCCCACAGCTCAGCTTGTACCTGCCGTTTTAAAGCAGCTCAGATCTCTTAGCAGCAGCCTGTGTGAGAGCTTTATTTCTAGATACCGTTCATGATCGTTATTTTTGTACCAAAGCTTCAAAATGTTGCAATAATAAGAGAGAAGGTAAGTTTTCTCCATTGCACTGCACCAAAAGCAAAGCACTTCGTTTCAGTAAGGAAATGCCCTGGGAAGCTCTTAGTGCAACAGTGCTGCAAAATCGTGGATCCAGCACCTTGATTTTCCCAGAGCCGGGACTCTAGCTCGCCAATTTGGATGTCTAGAGAGAGCAAGTGTAGCTCTGCTTATGCTCCACAAATCCCAGCACAAGAGTGCCATAAATCTGGCACATGGGGCAAACTAATCTTTAATATCCGGAAAAAATTCAATCAAAATCAAGTTTAGCTGTTTGTACTCCAGCCAGGAACTCCAAGCATGCTGGTGCAAGATGGCTACAGAGGCACAGGTCTTGAGCCTGGTCTAATGGGGTTTTGTCTCTTTCTTTCAAATTTTGCCTGAGAAAGAAGTGGATTTGGTTGATGGTGTTGTCCTGCAGGAATGCTGATTTTACTGCATCTCACAAAATAACACACTAAAAACGTGGTTGCAGAGTTCAAGGCGGTCTTTTTAAGAAATCTGTCCAAAATGTACATTGACCTCATAGAAAATTAATGTTTTATCTACTACTTTATGGCTGAAATCAGAACGTAGCCTATCCTTATGAAGGACGTTGCGTGGTGACGGCACTCCTCCAAGCACAGCTAGCTGCTGCCCTCCTTATTCACCTAATCCAGCATGAATGAAGCCTTTCCTTGATGATGTGAAACCAGAACAGCCCCGGGTGACTCATGGTGCAGGAGTACCGTGAAAACATCTGCTGAAGTCACAGCTTTGACACTCAGCAGCAAAATCACATAAATGTCATGTAATCATTCTGGAGTTCACAGAAAGCCATCCACATTTCCCAGTGAGAGCTTTTCCCTGCCGTGTATCCTGGCAGCATTCTTCTCCTCCTCTTTATAACATGTTACAGCAGTAGTATTTTGTGAAGTACAATGTGTACAGTGTGTGAAAGTTTATTCTGGTTTCAAAGGTATTGCCAGTTCTAAAAGGGTGTTTTAAATAGACAAATGGCTTCTCAGGTCCTTCAGTCAGATGCATCTGCATTGTTGTGAGATCAAAGTTTTCCCTGTTGTATGGATGAAAGTTTTGGTACGCTGTGGAATATGAAGTGCAATATACAGAGTTATATTTCTGAGTTCTGATTGAACTCTCATTAAATACTAGAAGTACAATTTGTCAAGACACAACTGTGTATCTGGAGAAACCCCTTGGTGTCTGGCTGGACAGCAATGCTTTGGTTCTCTCTCTTCTTTTTTCCTTCTTTCCTTTTTGCCTTTTTTAATTTCTTTCACCATTTCTTTTTTCTTCTTTCTTTTTTTAATATAGCGTCAGCTGTGTTGAAAGTGATCTTGTTACACATGACAACACTCCCCCTCCCAACAATAGTTGCATTGTACAGCTTCATTGGCAACAGCCTGTTGAAATCATTGGGTGATTTGAGGGACTCGGGGAATCACTGTACATCCAGCTAATGTCTTGGAAAGATGAGTCTTGGTTTTGATCTGCAACAAGATCCAAATTTTGTGGGATAACTGTAGTTTCAACAAGAGATGAAACATTTAGGTCCATAAAGCACAAGCCGGACACAAATAACAGTTAATTTCAGCTTTTAGTGGCCAAGAAGTGTTGCTGTTACATGGGCTTTAAGGAGGTAGAGAATCTGCAAACTGTTGCTAGAATGTTCTTTTGTTTGCACCTCATAGTGGTTGCCTCTTTTGCTGCTGATGCACTGTGCAGTCTTTATCAGCGTAATACCTCATCAATGTATGTACTTTAACTTGATGGCTCCTTGTATGGTTATCACTGATATGGCTCATAAATAAGGGAATTTAAATACTCACAATTTAGACTTCAGAGCTATCATCCAATTAAGATGAATGGGGTAAATGTTCTTGACCAAATCTTCTGGTTCTGTTGGTATTTATTTATTGAGACCAGGTTCTAAACAGCAGTGATACATGTGCAGTCCAACTGGGTGTAATTCCTAAAGAAAGTTGAGTCATGATGTTGAAAAAGAAAACATGCAGGTTTGGGAAAATCCAGTGAAACCCTTAAGACTGGCCAATCTTGAAGAGGGAAGATCAGCTTCCAAGCACTGCCATTAATTCCTTCTGTGTTGAAAGGTTTTAGTGAATACTATTTGTGGGGAAAATAATTAATGAACTCATGATGCAGAGGGTTGAGAACCTATGTATGACCTTGAAGTGTTTGTTAAAGTCACAAAAGTGGATATTTGTCCTTGGAGAAAAAGTTCAGGTGCTCAAAAGTGTATGTTTAATGTGTTTTCACAGCTTTAATAGTTCTGCCTCTTGTTTTGTATCAAGATAATGCAGTTGGACATAATTTAGTTTGGGCTACAGTAATCCAGACTGTATTGGATTAATGGAGAAATGCTGTTTCTCCCAAGATTCATATTTGAAAAACAGTTCTATTTGCATAAGGAACATACAGCACTCAGCTAATAAGGTAGGTGTCCAGAGTATGACCAGGTGAGCTCTGAAGTGTTCTGCTTCCTATGCAAAGCCACTGCAAGATGTTGTGCTTCCAGACTCTTCCTCTTTATAACTTCATGATGAAAGAAGGTCTTGTACAACTTGATTTAACTTGGAAGTGAGCTCTGTTTTGTGAAGGGGTTGGACTGAGTAACCTCCAGAGCTCTCCTTCTAACCTGAAGGGTTGTAAGCCCTATGGTTTACCCAAAGGTCTGTGCTTCAGACCACAAAGCAGTCATGAAGTATCTTTTATGATAGCTCTGTGTTTGATTGTTCTTAAATTGTGATCTAGTTGAAGCATTATAGCCAATGTGTAACAGCTATGTAAAAGCTATTGCAACAATCTAATGCAGAAAGTGTCATGTAGACACATCATAACATTTGTAGCTGATTTTCACTGAATTCAGTCATTGGTGCTTTGCAGGATTAGGTTTCAGGAGCTGTAACGTTGACATATGGGTATTGTTTTCCTTTGTAGGTAATTGCAAAGTGGGCTTCTGCAGCAGCTCGTTCTATTGGTTGTAAATTCATGTATTAATGAGAATCATGCTTATTCATGCAGCACCACTGCCATCAGTGGAATTCATGCACGTGGGAGACTTCTGTTTATTATAACCACTTACAAGACTAGATTGTTAGTTTTGACAGCAATTAAACGTTTTCAAAGGAACAGGAGGCTTTCTTACTTTTATATTATGCATTACCTGTATTGCAGCAAGCAATTAGATCACTCCTCTTTTTTCTCTTGATGAAGTGTTAAATAGAGGCAGTTCTTTCCTAGAATTTTTCTGCAGTTTATGCATGCAAAAGCCAAATGCACAGAAAACTGCAAAAATCAAAATATAACCAGTTGAGATACTTACTGTAATTGAAAATAGTTGATTTTGTTTATTTTTACAGAATTCATTTGTTAACAGAGGTTTCTAACTTCAGAAAGGTTTTCTGATGGTGTAGTTGGTATGTTGCCCTGTTCTTGTAGTTCCAAGAATGTCTGCAGTATTGGACAGTTTTCTTCACCGTGTCTAAAGTTAGGGAGAGAACATCTTTGACAGGATGTTAAAGACTTCACCTGCACTTTTTAAATACCCCAGTTTCTTGTGTTATCTGATATGTTGTGGTATTGAGCACAGGACACTTCATCAGGAACTGCAGTGATAGGACAAGGGCTCATGGGCTTAAACGGAGGAAGTTCAGGTTAGATACAAGGAAGAAGCTCTTTACTGTGAGGGTGGTGAGACAGTGGAACAGGTTGCCCAAAGAAGTGGTAAATTCCCCATCCATGGCAGTGTTCAAGGCCGGGCTGGACAGAGCAACATGGTCTAGGATGAGGCGTCCCTGTGCATTGCAGGGGGTTGTAACTGGGTGATCTTAAGGTACTTTCCAACCCAACCATTCTATGATTCTGTGGTTCTGTTATGTACAAAAGCACATTTTGCCCTCCAGTAGCCTCCAAGGGAGTCACTTGTGAGGTGGTGCTGTGAGAGAACAACCCCTTTCTCAGGTCTCTCTGCAGTGCTTGCTGCTTGGCTCAGTCCCTGGGAAGTCATCCCATTATCTATGGATGCCAAAGCATGTCGTTTCTGAAAGGCTGCTTATAGTGTAATAGCAATGTCGGATTTATCAGAATATTGCTGTAAGTACTCTGGCGTGTGTGTTCCACTGTGCTGACAGATTGAGATTAGAAATGCGGATGTGCCAGGGGTGATGAGATTTGCTGGGCTGCAAGAGTAACTGGAGGCCTGATTTGTACAGAGCGATGGTTTCAGGAGACAGGGTGCATACTGGAACATGATTGCAAGTTTTCTTGTCTTTCTGCAGTGAGGAAAAAAGAAACATGAGGCTTGAAGCAATGTTGACTGTAGTAAATGTCATTTTGGAACAATTAAATTGACAGCAGAGGTATTCAAATCAAAACCTCAGAGTTAAAATAACCAATTTATACTTTAAGTTTCATTTAACATTGGGTATTGTAATAATATTTCTGTTCACAAGGTATTGCTTATATGAAGGGATCCAAAATACATTATGTTTAGTTGCCAGCATTCAGATGGTAAGCAAAAGCTCTTGTTTGCTGTAGAATGACATTCAAGTTACTGTGATTATTACTTATCATAAGTGCATGGAAGACTGTTCTGTCCATAGCTTGTGCTAAACCTTGACTTCTGTTTCAGAAAGTACATGTATAGGACAGCTGAAATGTAGTGACCCAAAACAGCAAAGTAGCAACAAAGCTGTCTGTGTCTTTCAACATCAGAAATTCCAGACCTGTTTTGTTTTTACACATGGACATGCAAGTTCCCATGTGAAAAAGACATGACTTTGGAACAGCTAGAATGAAGTAGAACCTGAGAGCATGTGTACTAACCTGCTTTGGAAACTGTTTTGAGACTGCAGGTTGTTAAAGGAGTTTCATATTAAAGAAATTAATCTCCGATAAAAACTCCTCTAATCAGCTTATTGCTTCTTTGGCTTTCAATCTCATAAAACCTGGGGAAAATGCCATTTATTTCATGGAGTCCTGTGGCTACTCCTTTTGCTCTGCTTGATTGCTGTGCTGCATTTAGATTTTAAGTCTCTGCTGGGGCATGAGCTCTTATAAATGTTTCTTCAATACCTATATTAATGCATGAAACATTAGAATATATAGTTACAGTATGATATTGAACATGGTGTTGAAAACACATAGATCAGTTAAAAATGTAGAGAAACTCCAGAGGCATTTGTAGCAACCTGTCTCTGAGGACAGTTGTCACTTAGCTGCACTATTTAAAGAATGGGGTCTGTGTACACCCTAGTGATACATCAGGTATGGTAGCAAAGATTCCTGCTTGCCCTGTCACAGCGCACTTGGCTGGGTAAGTGAAAGATGTTTTTTATTACAAATCACAAATGGAGTTTTGAGCATTTAAATCATCAGATTGGTGTAACTCCTTTTCAGAATGGAAAAGAAATAAACATGTCCAACAAAATAGGAAGCCCTTTTATTCCTCAGTAGAATAAGTTTGCATCTTTACAATGTTTTTATCTTTCACAGCTGAAAGACAGACAAATGTTTAAGTCTGTATCGGCTAGCATATTACATTTTCATTGGATTTGTGGGAAGCAGAACCAAATATCCAGCTTATTAAATATCAAGATTTATCACACAGAACTGGGTATCCATCTTATTAAATATCGAGATTTATCACACTGAACAGAGTATCCAGCTTATTAAATATCCAGATTTCCACAAGTATTAGTCTAGTATTGGAATTTTGCAGTTAGAGGTTTCTGTCACATTATTTTACCTTTACTTCTCCACTCCTTACAGTATCTTAAACTTAAATCAACCCTATTTTCTTTTCCACATTTGCTCTGTGTTAACTTTCTGCAACTCTTTTACTTGTTTCACTTCAATTTGATTGAAGATGACTAGGAATCCTCAGGTAGTGCTGTGTAACTGCTGTTCAGCAGGATGAAAACTCATAGAAAATGTTTTGATATGAGAACCTTAATTTCAAATTATCTTCTTAGTTAGAAGAAGGGAGGAAATTATGGGTTTGTATTACCATTTTCTGCTAGAAAACTTCCTGTCAAAGTCTTGATGAAATTCAACAAGGGCAAGTGTAGAGTCTTGCATCTGGGGAAGAACAATCCCATGGACCAGTACAGGTTGGGGCTTGAGCTGCTGGAAAGGAGTGAAGGGGAAAGGGACCTGGGGGTCCTGGTGGATGGGAGGATGACCATGAGCCAGCAATGGGCCCTTGTGGCCAAGAAGGCCAATGGCATCCTAGGGTGCATTAGAAAGGCTGTGGTTAGTAGGTCAAGAGAGGTTCTCCTCCCCCTCTACTCTGCCTTGGTGAGGTCGCATCTGGAATATTGTGTCCAGTTGTGGGCCCCTCAGTTCAGGAAGGACAGGGAATTGCTTGGAAGAGTCCAGAGCAGAGCCACGAAGATGATGAAGGGAGTGGAACAGCTCCCTTATGAGAGGCTGAGGGAGCTGGGTCTCTTTAGCTTGGAGAAGAGGAGACTGAGGGGTGACCTCATCAATGTTTACAGCTGATGGAGCCAGGTTCTTTCCAGTGATGTCCAGTGCTAGGACAAGGGGCAATGGGTGTAAACTGGAGCATAGGAGGTTCCATGTGAACATCAGGAGGAACTTCTTTGCTGTGAGAGTGCCAGAGCACAGGGCTGTGGAGTCTCCTGTGTTGGAGATATTCAAGGCCTGCCTGGACAAGTTCCTGTGTGATGTACTCTAGGTTGCCCTGCTCTCACAGGGGGGTTGGACTAGATGAGCTTTCGAGGTCCCTTCCAACCCTTAGGACTCTGTGATTCTGTGTCTACAAATTCTGGTTTTTACTGAAGTTTATAAACTGTACCTTGTAGCACAGAAGAGATCAACCTCCATGAACTATTATTCCCGTCTTTCTTAATGACTAAATGGATGTCAGAGACATTTATCTAGGCAATTTCCAGATAGCTACTTTCTTTCTTCTAAGTCTTGGTTAGGTTTTTGCAGGAAGAATCACATCTTCTGTTTAACACTTAATGGAAAAATAATACTGTGTATTTCAGCAATGAACATTAAAAATTCATACTTTTGTCCATGGTAACTTGTTCATAACTGGGTATTGCATTGTCTCATGGTGGCTACAAATATGCTTCCAATGTTTTCACCACTGAAACTGAGACTTTTCAGGTGAGCAAGTACAGGTTGCTGTAGCCTGTGCTTTGGGCTTTTCCTCAAGGATGCAAGTGCTATTTGGTGAAAGTGCATGAGAGTTGTTGGGGTTTGCACTGCAGAAGAAAGCTCCTTTGCTGTAGTATCTATGTGGGAATAGAAACAGGGGTTTCAGTTTGAGGGAGGTTGGTATTTAATTTTAAAGCCCAAAGTCTTGGTGAAGAAACTGCGTCAATATTTGTAGCAATATTCCCAGTGTGCTTCTGTAGAAGGACAAACTGATGGAACTGGTTTTGGATACCATAACTAGTTCTGTGACGTGTCCTCAATGACTTTAGCACTATGCTTGCACCTAGAATCCATATGCTTTCTACAGCTCAAAGTGTTTGAATGTTTCTCTGTAGAAGTAGGAGGGGGTTTATGGTCTTTTAAAGAGTATTCTGCTCACTTGCCTACCACTCAGCTCTTTAGGAACCATGATAAATGGCAAAAGTGCCTACTTATTTTCCCACTTAGACTCTTCTTGGAATAGCAGTTTGTTTTTCATGAGATGCATGTCTACCTCAAGAACATTTAGTTTTCTGGAGTTTCTGTCTCGGGGACATGTTGAATTTTAATTCTTTTTTTGAGGTGGTGTTTATAATGGACTTGGAATGAGACCTCCAAAGCTTAAAGCCAAATAGAGACCATGTGTTTATGTCTGTCTTGAGGCCTGCCATGATGAACCAACCCAATTGATCCCTAAAGAAACATTGTTCAACCCTAATGCATCTTCAGGGACACTGGATGCATCCAGGGAAGAACATTAACAGCACTTCTGTCTGGAGTCACTGGTATTGCAGGAAAAGGGTTAGATGCGTTTTGCAAATATGCTGGAACTAAGTTACTACTTTAGTTTTCACCTCATTTCTACCTCACATTCTGAACAAAACTGTACAAGTTGCTAAGAACAGCTTAATGAAGTATTATTCAAACGAAACACAAAAGTATTGCTACTTGTGTGACTGTGTAGTGGTGATGTTCTGGGTTGCACGTTTGCTTTTGCAAGTTCATGAGCTTTTTGCACTTCCCAGACATGACTAACAGCATAGTGACTCAACTCTGGTCAGAGATGGGCTTGATGACTCCTGATTTCAATGAGTGTGGTGTGTTGCTGTACACATTCAGATTCCAGAATCGTTGCCGAGGTGTTTTGAGTGTACTCACGAGTTTCTGTTATAAAACACATCAAGTTTCTTTCAGCAGTCTAACAGTACAATGAACTTTGGTACACTGTATCTTACTGATATAATTAATGTTGATGCTGGCATTGAAGCCTGTTCTATCTTTTGTGACAGATGGATTGGAATACACTGAAACTATGGTAATAAAAATAGAATATGAAACAAGTTATACTCAGAGAGATACAACAGGATTCTGGTTGCCCAATACTCCTTGTTACCAAAGATTTAACTGAATTTTCATTGGGGATTTTGAATGCTGTCATTATTGTTAGCAGACCTGAACGTTCAAGGAATAATCCTACATGGAAGTTGCTGATTAGTAATACAGTTTATAGATCATCATACTAATATTGATGCATCCACATCAAAATTGGGCATGTTTTTATGCAGAACGTCTGCTTCCTCATCTTGAGAAATTGTCTTCCATATGCAGAGATAAAAATTGCAAGTGGCATTTACTCTTACACTATTTTTAGTAGTCAATTATTACTTGCAAATATTAATTGCAAATTAAGGGTATTTATAACAGCTTTGAGGAAGAACTGAACTTGTTACACTGTATCCTGAATGCTTCACATTTCCCTCTTTTAAAAAAGAAATGTTTTTTATTCTAGAAACCATTGTTAAGTCTAGTAAAAAAAGACAATCAATAAAATATGCCTTCAGTTTATTACAGCTCTACTTGCAGTTAAGGTTAGAGCATGTGTTTCCTTTCAGCCTGACTAGTCAGATCACACTTTGTTCTTTTATGTATCTTGTGACATGCTTAACAACAGTAACCTGTTGTCACAGTCAGCTTCTCTCTGACCAGAAAACATAACTTGAATGTAAATTGCCTTAATTTTTCCTTCATATCTCCAGTTTTTGAACATTATTCATAAGGTACCTAAAGGAATTTCTGTGTTAGTTCTCCAAATACTGGAATCTGTGTTTAGATAGAAGTTGAGTTTTCTCTTCACCTTTCTGTCTGTCAGAATATGGGAAAGATTATTATGTGTATGTGACAAATGACACTTATAGGACCAACAGTTTGGCCCTGTTTTTACTGATGTTGAATATGTATTTGTGTGGCTGCCTATACACTGATTTTAGCAGTAGGTCTAGAGCAGATTTCTGATCCCTCTAGGATTCTGAGATGACATTTTCGTCTGTATAGAAGTGATATACTCACTGTTTTCTAAACGCCTATTAAATACTGTTTAGTGGAACTACTGTTTCTGTTAGCAGCTGTAAATCAAGTTTCTAATATGCAACTATAGCGTTATGCAGATACAGTGATTACTGCATGTGGGCTGACTCCACTACTTCTAGAGTAGTTCAATGTTATAGAACTACTACTTTGTTCCAAGTGAAACTTGCTTTATCTACCCAGTAACAAAACTCTTGCTGGTGCACTGTTCACAGCTCAGAAGAGATCTTCTAAGCAGCAGCTCTGGCAGGTGCTAAGTTATTTTAAACTGGAAAGTTAAAAGCATGCTGCTTGTAGGTCATGCCACACATCTGTGTAAATAGGATTGCTATTCACTGTGGTGGTCTTCTAGACATTACCTTCTCTTTTTGTCATGGTGGGGCATTGGTGAAGTCAAGACAATGACAATGAAAGTTGATGTTTGAGGAAGAGACAGTAGCTGCAGAATATGGTGAAGGGTAGGCCTCTGCTGGCAATGGAACTCTGGAAAAACTGATTTAGCTGTAGTTGCAGCATTGAAAAATACATTACTTTATAACCTATGAGTAATCAGGATGAGTAGTGTATTAGAAGCTTGCATTTATTAGTGGTGGTGGTAAATCACTGCTTTGAACCCAGCAAGACGTGTGAAAGCTTTTACATTTCTGCTATAAAATGTATTTTGATAAATAAATGAAAGAAGGTAGAATAGTTTAATCCACACTATATAACTATAGCCATCAACTGTAGATAACAACATTAATCCATGCAATTAGCTTCCATAGCCTCTAGCGTAAATGTGTACTAAATGTGAAGGTACTTTATTCCTTGCTAAGGTAGACTTGAGTAGGTCTTTGAAACTTAGACTTTTCTAAGCTAAGGATCATAATCTTAAATTCTCATAATCTTAAATTCACTTGACTAATTGTTGGGGTATCTTTAATTACCATGATGCTAGTATTTCTGGTTGAGAGAAATTACTGATTCACAAATAGAACTAAGGTGACAAAATGTTCAGGGACCTCAGCCATAAATCCTTGTAAAGTGAAAGACAAAACTGACAGTAATAAAACTTGTGTAAATGTGCACACATAAGGGGTAAATATGGTTTTAATAAAAACCTGAGGTGTTAAAGAATATTGCTATGATAAACTCCAGATACTGACAGTTTAATGGATTTTGTATTTAGTTAAATCCCTCATATTCTATCTAGAGATAGAATGGGATCAAAACATGCTGTTTCTTATTTTGTTTGTGGATTGTGCTCTGCCTGGAATTCTACCGGTGTCTGTAGCCAACTACAAGGGAGATGTTAATTACAGGAAGGAGTACAGAGACTCTGAATTCTCACAGTTGCACTCTAATTGAGCAGCAAATGTATATCCCTGTTCACTTTATACCACTGCTATACAAGTTTTTGGACTACTCTGGTATTCTTAAAGCTTATAGATTGCAAACTGTTTATCTGTTCTTGTACAGAGCTTCTTCCAACGATTTTATTTTAGCTGAAGAGGAGCCGCTAGCAAAATCACTTTTGATATGAAAATGTTTCTCATATGATTAATGGCATAGTCTGTATGGCAGCCTCAAATCACTTACAACCTTTTAAAATAATTCTTTGAGCTTTTTAAATGATCCTTATATCATTTTTTAAATTACCTTTCATAAATTCAAGTCCTTCCTTTCAGAACACTAAGGGTTTTATCAAGAAAGCAAGAAAACAGACCCAGAATACTTTCTTCCTTTGAGATGGAGCTGAAGAGTTTTGAAGGTTTGCAGTTTGCTTTACTTTGGTTTCATATTTACTTTTCTCTGAGCTTCAGTCAAATTTTCAGATGTATACATTTTATTCTTTTTCTCCTTGAAAGGAGATTAACTTGGAGAGAGAAATAAAATACAGCATGAAAGATATCATCTTATTTCAGTTCTGTTTGCAGAGTGAGTGGAGTGCATGCTACTCGTTATGCTAGAGGAGGTCTCACACTGATTTCTGGCTACTCACCTCTAAGGCATTGCTTCTGTATCAGCTCTGAGAAGGAGGCAATAAAGAGCTGTTCTGAACAGCCAGCAGTATCCTTATAGTAATTCCTCAGCAGCAAGAAAATACCAACGTTATAAATGTTGGTACTTCTTAAGGCTTTTAGCAGAATACGCCCTATTGTTTGAATGTCTGCTCTGTAGATGTATTCTAGAATAATAAATCTTCAAAAGCACATATGGCAAAAGCCTACAGGTTTCAACTTTTGCACCAAACCAGTTATGTCAGTGTATATTTTAACACTTTTGCAGTGAGGGTTATGAATTACCCGAGAAATCATAAATAATAGTATCATGCATGTACAGAAAATTCATGGCTTGAGTTAACTGTGAAAACCAGGACTGGGTAAGTTTTTGGAGAGCTTGTCCACTGGATTTGTTAGCATAGGTATATACTGAAGCATTAGGTATGATACCTCTTTCTGTAACAGGTAACTTGCATGGGTGCAGTTTCACCCTAAAAATACTTTCATGAAGAGTAAGTATTTTGTTCAGGAAACCTGTAAGAGAACATAAGAGCAAGTATATATCTGAACTGTGTGCAAGGACACAGGAAATCTTTAGAAGCTTGTGTTTCTAAAACTCTGACAGAAACTAATATCTTAGTAACGCAGAGACCTGTCTCTTTTCCATATGTCCCTGCACACAAAGCCCATTGCTATTTCCCACTCCTGGCTATCTGCCATCGTATGGTTAAATCTGGAAGTCTGGTAAGCCAAACTGAATGCAGTTGATTAGCTCTTTCATTGAAACAGCACTTCCCTAATATTATATTGGGTTTATGCTCAAATATTCTGTTCAGTTTCAGCCTCCAAATGTCACATAAGCTATTAGTAGACCCCACTTTCTGTGTGTAAGGGGATAGTGCAATGCCTTGATTGCTGAGGCAGAATAGAAAAGATGCTGTTGAGAGGAAGATAGATTTTGTTCTTCAGATGAACCTGGCAGTTGTGGTATGGAGCCTGCTTTCTCTCCTGCTGTGATGCAGAAGGCAAAACTCCCTGTAACATCCATGGTACCATAAGCGAGAGAAAAAACAGAGTATTAGGAAATGACAAGCAGTAAACCAGGTTATTACTGCTGGAAACTGCATGCTGCCAGGCACTTAAGTAATTGCATGAAACTCTTCAGTCCCTGAACCTAAAATTCAGCAAAAAAGGTCTTGGATGAGACCTGCTCCCTGAGATTTCACAGAAGGCACAACTCCAGGTTCAGAGTCTCTGCTTTGAATAGGTTGTGAAAAAATCAAGAGAAAAACAGAAATAACAACAGACAAGGGAGTGAGTCATAGTGCTTACATAGGAACACAAGAAGTCATAATTCCATGTTTGTTAATGTAATTCCTGGTATTGGTCTCACCAGGACGTGTTTAAAAGGCATCCTTTAGATGACTGTAATCTCTCTTGAATGTACCATTTCATGGAGTTTGGTAGTGAAATTACTTCACAAGACCAGCTCTTTCCTATCTGTGCTTGTGACTGGCTGCACATCCAGTAAACCCCAAGCAAAATTAATAACTATATAGAGAATGAATAACTTTGTTTCATAAGAAGATACATGTGTTTTGAATAATAGGGGGCCTCTGTATTATGAGAGTGGTAGTGCTGCCAGTTCTACTGAGCTAAAAATAAGCTGAGGCTTTTTTGTGAGTATCTTCTTGAAGTGTGATCAGTCGTTCACCAGAATGTGAGCATTAATGAATGGTTCCAGTGACACTGGTTCCTTACCAGAATATAATGGTCAGAAACTTAATACTGAAAACTTTATCTACTTTGGTAAAATATGAACTGCATGGTATTATTTTGCATTTGAAACTTCCTGTACTTACAGTAAGGAATCAATTAATTTTTAAGCAAATAGAAGGCAATCCCATCACCATTGCTTAACTCGAGATAAGTTAATGTCAAGTCAGGTTGTGCATTTAGCCTGTAGGATTTGAACACAGTGTCAAGTGTTTACATAGTTTCTTTTTGTTATCAAGCTTAGGTGCTGCTTAAGAAACTAAAGTCAGGAGCCTGTTTGTTCAGTTGTCAAAGGAGAGCTGTTTCCAGGCAGGCAATTCAAACCTCTACCAACCTGTTACCTAAAATAACCTTAAAAGAGATGCTGCATGATCTCCCTTCACATGTTTTTTTTCCAGCTATCCATTTGTAACCAGCACAGAAGTGATCTGATTCAAAGAACGTGCTAAGTTTCCAAACTCTATCTTCATTTTCTGCTATTTCTCTTATCTTTCTGTAGAGTTACCACAGACATAGTTTGCTTCTCAGCTATCACGATGGCTCTGTGGGCTCTACCTTATGTGCTAACATATGAACGGCTCTATTAACACAGATGGATCTTTTAAAGAGTTTGGAAGTAACTTCATCCTCCGTGTCTACAATTTCTAGAAAATACTTGAATTTCCAGCAGCAGGAGTCGTGGTGTGTGTTGAGGCTTGTGGTTTAACTGTAATGTGGTGTCTGTATGCGATAGTGGGGACTCTGCGTGTTACCTCTGCTGTTCATACAGTAAACTGGTTAGGTGGAGTTTGGAACAAATAGAAGACTTCCAGTTGTATAAATGGACATGCTAGATTTTACATCCTCTTTTACATGGAGTTTGTTTGCACAGGGTTGATTTTATGTACTTTTCTATGCAGTATTGTTGGTCTTTATTTTTATTAGATTAAACAAACCAACCTCTATTGTCCATCCACTTGTCAGAGCTTTTTTTTGCTCCAGTCATATGAGGAATTCTCTGTTGTTCATGTTGTGTAAATGAGGATTTCTGTTCTTTGCAGCATTATTGGGGAGGGGCTCTTCATTAGGGACTGCAGTGACAGGACAAGGGGTAACGGGTTCAAACTGAAACAGGGGAGGTTTAGATTAGATCTAAGGAAGAAATTCTTTGCTGTGAGGGTGGCACTGGAAT
>NDXB01007148.1:0-31867 GCA_002631895.1 Agapornis roseicollis | reverse complement strand
AAACAGGGGAGGTTTAGATTAGATCTAAGGAAGAAATTCTTTGCTGTGAGGGTGCTGAGGCACTGGAATGGGTTGGCCAAGGAAGTTGTGAGTGCTCCATCCCTGGCAGTGTTCAAGGCCAGGTTGGATGAAGCCTTGGGTGCCATGGTTTAGTGTGAGGTGTCCCTGCTTATGGCAGGGGGGTTGGAACTGGATGATCTTAAGGTCCTTTCCAACCCAAACTGTTCTATGATTCTATGATTTTGGGTGAGAAAAAGAGATTCACTTTCCAAAACCTGGTGAATACTTGAGTGTGCCCAGTCATGTGAGGAGATCTTAGGTCTGCATACATGGCTGACACTATTGTTTTTGTAAATGCCTGTCTTGAAGGGTATTTTAAATCTGGATAGGCAGTATTTATCTCTGAGAGCTGGCATCATGTGAGATATGATTTTTCTGTAAGAGAGCTGAGAGAGCAGTGTCCATGTATCTGAGCAAGGAATGTTTTGGCACATGTGTCTACTTCAGTATAGTTCTACGATGATATTTCAGTAAACAGACCTGGGGGTTGGTCATAAGACAGTTTAAATCAGGAATAAACATGGTATGCTGTTTTTCAGCACAGAACACATTAAATCCAGTATGAATACATTGTTGTTTAAATAAGCTCTTTAGAATGCACTATTTCTTGCTGTATTAAGCAGTTCCTTGATGGAATTACTCCGGCTGTCCACTGTACACAGTGTATTGCATTTCACTTTTCCCCTGCGGTGTCCGTTATTTTTCATTCTGAACCTATGGGACTCCCACTGCCTAGAGGTAAATGTTCTTTTACCTCGTCATTTAGTCTGGTATGAATTACTTTATACATGATGACAGTTGAGTGCACTGCACAATCTGCCTCCATGTCAAATGGAACTGTTTAATCAGCCTCACCCCCTCGAAGCTGAGCATTTTCTGCAGTTGTCACACGTTACTTACTACCAGTTAGTGTATAGTTTCCTTGCACTGATCCACCTCATTCTGCTGTTGGGATTGTGTTCCGGGGGTTTAATATTATTTTTTAGATATACTCACACACTATAGATATGTATGTATATACATAGATTATTATACAATTATGTAGAAATACATAATGCATAAATATATATAATATATATGTTTGGCTTTCAAATGAATTCTTGACTGAGTGTTTTACATAAATGTTCAGTATTACAAAAGCCCCACACCTCTATTCCCTGTTGCAGCATCCTGTGTGCTTTGGATTGATGGGCAATTGAGCCGATGACAGCCACAGTATGCAATATCAGTTATCTCTAGATAAACAGGAGTATGTCTCTTGCAGAAAGATGTCCATACAGCAATAAATTTGGGAATGAGCCTCCCTTCAGCTTTCCAAAAAGTCGATTTCACTGTAAAGTCGAATCAATAGTATTAGAACTCTTGCCAATGAATTACAGTGAGTGTGGCCACCTCTGCTCTACTCCTTTGGCTTCTGGACACTCTCCTCTGCACTGGTGATAGCACTGATGAGTGATGCTGTCTCTGCCTTCAGTTTATGGATGTGCTGGACTTAACCCTGGAATTGCTAAGCAGTTGGAACTAGAGATGCTCAGCACTGGCAAACCTGAGATCTTTCCTAGTTGTGATGGAATTTTAGGCTCCTTGGAAACATCACCAATGAAACAGAAGCTCTTGCATCGTGCCAGGATGCAGGTTTTGGGCACTGGTATGTGGTAGAAATTAGGAAAAAGAAAAAAAAAAAGTGATAGTCACCCCAAAAAAGTGATAGTCACGACCACAATTTGTTCTTTGTGAACTGATCTGCTGACTTTATAACATGTCCAGATCTAGTGTACTGCTAATAACATGCACCCCCCTAAATCACAAACAGAAGAGCTTTGCTATATTTACACATAAATCTAAGGCATGAGCTCAAGACAAGGGGTAACGGGTTCAAACTGAAACAGGAAAAGTTTAGATTGGATCTAAGGAAGAAATTCTTTGCTGTGAGGGTGCTGAGGCACTGGAATGGGTTGGCCAGGGAGGCTGTGAGTGCTCCATCCCTGGCAGTGTTCAAGGCCAGGTTGGATGAAGCTTTGGGTGCCATGGTTTAGTGTGAGGTGTCCCTGCTTATGACAGGGGGGTTGGAACTGGATGGTGTTAAGGTCCTTTCCAACCCAAACTATTCTATGATTCTCAGATATTACATTCTGCTCAGAAGCTCATGGGCATTTTTAGCTCTTCTTTGCTTTCTGCAAACAGATCATGGCATTTCACATGTCATTCCCAGTTATCTTCTCTACTGATCATTCCTGTAGGAATGTTAGCATACTCTTTCCAACATGTTGTATTTCAGTTTATTTGCCAGCTCCCTGGAGCCAGTTAGGTAGAACTAGTTTCCTATTACCTTTGGCATCCACCACCCCAAATGGAATAGCTTCAGTGGAACTGAAATGAAAGTACATGTGTGTCTCTCCTATTTTGCTCTTAGATTGCTCCCTGCTGTGGGGCTTCCCAGGCTCAGCTGTTCATACAATGTGACAGCCTATTTCACCTATGTTATTTTGAACGTTTTAGCATTTTAGTGTGTGTCCTTGATCAGCTTTTCCAGGAACTGATGAAAACCCTGGAGGTATTTAGTTCATAGGAGAAGTTGGCAGCTTCTCCTAAGTTTCGAATGTCATTCTGTTGTTAGACATTCTATCTTTATTTTTATTAATTAGAATCTTCATTGACATTTTAAAGCATATTCCTGACTTAATAATTTTCCTTTTTTCTCAAACTCATTGGACTTCTTGGACTGCTGTAAAACGAAAGCTCAGCTGACACAGTGAATAAATTGAGTGCTTCTCAGGAGCCTTTGGGGAGATAACTTCAGAGTTATCAATTAATCTCCCACACAGCTGCAGCAGTCTGCTTTGAGTGATGACCCAATGGTCACTTCCCTAAAGGCTTGCTGAAGGTCTCTTCTCTGTGCTAACTCAGAGGCATTCTTTGACTAATATGTGGAAAGTTTCCTTGCTGTGTTCTCTCAGTTCTGGTCAGTTTGCATCCCTTTTTTTAAGGGATCTATTTTCACTCCTCCATATTAATCTAGATATTGATTTCATAGTTCCTTGCAGTCAACATAAGATGATATCCCGTGGGTAAAACAGTCATTTGTCATGAATCTGCATTGTTCATCAAATCTGTAAGTTTAGATGTGACTCACACGGCTGAGAGATTTATTTCTCTGAAATGAGCTTCAGTTGTTTGCAACCTTTCAATACTGGGAGTACTGTTGGGCCAAAGGACAACTGCTTTCTTTACTTCTAAATAAAACAGTGAAGGCACTTGCTTCTCCAGCCTTAAGAATATATAGCATGGTACAACTTGCATCCATGCACTTGCCTGGTTTTCCCTCTCAAAAGGAAATAACACCATGCATGTCATCATAAGAAAATGTCCATGTCATGTTTTGTCTTTCAAACCTTGTCCTGGGTTTGGGAAAGAGCTAAAGGCCTCAGGCTAAAACTGCTGCTGTTTCAGTAGCACAGATGGTAGTAGGTCAGTGCTGACCCCATGTTTCAACAGTAGTTTATTAGCTAGTATAGATGTAGCTATTAACAGAGTTTATGCTGACTGCTTGGGAATTAAATATCCAACTCTGAATAACAAAAGTCAATTGGGAAATTGCTAACAGATGTATCTGAGAGTTTGAAGACCCTCTCCTGTTGCAATGCTGGGGTGATAGCAGATTCACATGAAGCCACAGTGACATATATACACACACACACACCACACGCGCGCACACACACACACACACATACATACATATATATACGCATACATATATATAGGTCCTGGAGGTATGACAAGGGAAGCTGTATACAAAATGGACAATCAACCACTCCAGAACTTCATCACTTGTAGAAGCTCTCAGGATCATGCTATGCATCTCTATTTTGATATTTGTAAGAGTAGAACCACAGGATCATAGAATAGTTTGGATTGAAAAGGATCTTTTGATCATCCAGTTCCAACCCCCCTGCCATGGGAAGGTAAAATAAAACCCATTCCATTTTTCCTCTTTGCTGTCATATGAAGTGAATTCAAATATGGATAGATCTGAAAATAATTTCTGTGGAAGTTGTGTGTGTACAGTACTATTACCCAGAAAAGATGACTTTCCCAGAGGAGGAAAGAATACATTGGCATTAAGATTTCCCACACTTCAGTGGCTGAACTATTTTGTCCAAACTATCCAGACTAGCATAAACCACAAAGAAACAATGGAACAGCTTCCCTAGGGGTTAAGGTTTTTATTTCTCTACATGTCCATAGTGTCTGGAAGTTTCAGTGTATGTCACTTCTATTCAGCTGCACATCAGAAACAGGTGGAATTGGCATCATCAATAGAAGTGTTTCTCCTGAAGAAAGGACTTTGTTTCCTTTGAGGATTGTTTCCAAACTACTCAACTGAGACCTAAGAGAGATCATCTTTATACATAACAAGATATTGCCACCTGCATGGGAGGAATGTGTGTATTATCTGTCAAGAGATTAAATGAAAACATAAGAAAGATCCTCTTCCTAAACCTGCTGTAGAGATTGGAAGGTGGGTTTGAAATGAGGAATTGTTGGGAAAATGTATGGCGATCTTCAGTTTTGGTGGTTTTGTTTAACGCTGTTGAGCTGCACCTGGTGGAGTATTTAGGTTTCTTAATGAATATAAAATAACTGAATATATAGATTTATTCTGTTGCATTCAATAAACCAACAAGAGGTGACATCCTGTAGGACCCTGTATTCGAAGACAAGAATGGGTCAGGGATGCCAGGGTCAGGAGCAGGCTTGGTTGCAGTGCCCATTGAAGTAGTGAAATTCAGGATCCTGAGGGGCAGCAGTGAGGAAATTGAGATCTCAAACCTGGATTTCAGGAGAGCAGACTTGGGGCTTTTCAGGGTCTGCTTCACATGCAACAGAACTTGCTATTGCTACTCTGGCTTTTAGTCTCATTAATCTTAGTTTCAGATCTTTCTTCAATGTGGAACACCTACTTGCTTTAACATTGATAGACTGTCACATATAGTTCATAAAATAATAAAAAAGCAAAGTGAGCCGTATTTTCAGCCAAGTAAGTTCACTTGAATGTTATTAAACAATCATTTCCAATGAAATAAAAAAGAGTATTATCTAATGCCATGTAAAGAAGAAAACTCCACTTTTATTTTTCTCTGTTAAGGTGTGTTCCAGTCAGGTTATGAGGCTCATTTCCAACGTAAAAATACAAATGTTTCTAAATATATTTATGACTTCATTATGAGATCATAAAAGCCAAAATATGTAATTTTACTATTTTAATATTTAAATCGTGAGTCTGAAAAGGAAACTCTGGCTTGCAAGGTTTTTTTAGGCCTGGGAAGAATGCAGATCTTTTTTTACTTATTCCAGCTGCCCGCATAATACCAAAATAAGAGCAGATTTATGCAAAATACAGTGTACAAATCAACATATATTAAAATTCTAGTTGTTTCTCCACTAGTCTGGTATTTTTGCCAGCGAGAAGAGAAGAATGTGGATAATGTGTCTCGCATCAGTCGAATGTATTAATATTCTGCTTTCAGAAACACAAAAGTAATCAGGCCATGCTGATGGCTGAGCTGCAGGTGGCTGAGTGCTGCAGACTTTAATGGTCTTGGGCTTATTTTCAACTAGCCAGCTTAGGTGCCACTCGCATGGAATCCCAAAGGGCAAACAGCCTTAGTTCTATTGCTCCTTCTATGGCAAATCTGGGAATTCCTCCAATGCACTGTCACTTAAAATATGTCTGCTTCCCATTTGATCTATTTGATCTACACTGAGAGCACAACACAAGATGTGAATACCCATGTGCTGTTTTGTAGCACATTTTAGAAGCCATATCCCGAGTATGCCAAAGGTATGCAACATCCCATAGACCCAGTAGATGCAGCAATTTGAATTAGGCAGATTTATTGTGTTCAAATCTTAAATTACATTTTAATGCACACTTAAAACAACATAATAGTGTAAGCAATTATTGAGAAAACAACATAGTGATTTATTTAACTCCTAGGAGTTGTATTTGCTCTCATATGCTTCTGTTCTGAAGCTAACGAAGAATGAAATCTGTGTATAGTTGTTCTAGCATTGCAGCCAAAGCCTGAAACATATTAAGTGAGACAACCTTGTTGTGTTTCCTTCTTCTGCTTTATGGAATGTCACATTTATGAATGTGGTGCCAAATAACACATTTGGCTTTCTTCTTGAGAACAAAATGGAATCATTCTGTGATTGTAGGCACTCTCATCCTGTTCTTTGAGTTGTCCTAGTGGATTTTAGCTGGCGTTCAGGTAGACAGCTTGAACCTCTTTGAACTTTCTTATCTATCTTTTCTGTTGCTTATAGCAACAGTCATTCATGAGTCCTCCCTTTGTAGGTTAGAGACTTTTGGGAGAAGTAGATTCTGCTGTCATATGCAGCCAAGGAGCTGGTGAATCTCAGTGGAAAGCAGGGACAAGGGATGCCTGAGGCACCCACATCTTGTCTTTCATGCAGTACCCAGGGCACACACCCTGGGCTTCCTTAGATTCAAACTACATACAAGCCTGTGTGTGCATGCTCTTTATATTGTATATACATTGTTGTGCACATATGTATAGTCTTAATAGGCTTTCAGTTATCACAAAAATCGAAGGAAGTCTGCATATTCTTCCTAAATATCGTTAAAATACTATGTTGGTATTAACAGCTCATTTGGGGGATTATAATCTCAAGAATAAGATTTTATATCTTAGAAGTCTAAGAAGTAATTTGATTTTCTAGTCCAAATGAACTACAGTTTCTTGTCTGAAAGCACTGCTCATGCCCCCATTAGCCTCAAAAAAATATATATTTTTAGAGCATATACAACATAATTCAGATTCCAAAAGGAAAAAAGCAAAGAAAGAATTTACTTTGGCTTGTGTAATTAGTATTAACATTTACATTTGAAGCTGCTTCTTTTACTTTTTTAAACAATAAATTATTCCTTTTGTGGCAAGTTGATGGAATAATATAATCAAACTTTCTAATGGGCTTTCTACCTCCTCAGGCAGTCTGCTTTTATATGGAGCACCAGACTAGGGTGAACTTGATGTACTCAGTAGCTAATAAAGCCATCTACCTCTTTATCCTTTTCATTAGTACTATAGGGGCCTATAGGGATGCTGGGGAGGGACTCTTCATTAGGGACTGCAGTGACAGGACAAGGGGTAACGGGTTCAAACTGAAACAGGGGAGGTTTAGATTGGATCTAAGGAAGAAATTCTTTGCTGTGAGGGTGCTGAGGCACTGGAATGGGTTGGCCAGGGAGGTTGTGAGTGCTGCATCCCTGGCAGTGTTCAAGGCCAGGTTGGACAGAGCCTTGGGTGCCATGGTTTAGTGTGAGGTGTCCCTGCTTATGGCAGGGGGTTGGAACTGGATGATCCTAAGGTCCTTTCCAACCCTAACTATTCTGTGATTCTATGATTGTATGATTAGAAAAGCATAAAATGTACTTGCATAACATGGCATTAAATATTCAGTAATATCACAGGAAATTAACCTTTTCCTGATTATAATTTCTATATATAGTCCAGTTCTAAAAATGACCAGAATGAATTCCTGTCTTTCATATGGGTGGGAAAAACTTGTTTAATACACATAGTTTGGGCTTTTACACTTCTATGGCAAAGGGTTCTGTAAAGATAAACCCACCAGTACTTATATGTGTTGAGTGAAAGGAGATTTTTAAGGGCATTCATGTATTTGTCCAGGTCTTACAGTAGTTTCAGTAGTTTTAACAGGAAATGTAGGCGTCTCATTGAAGTGTATCAGCGTTAGGCTGAGTTTTGTTAGCCAGTACCCTGAAACATCGCTCTTACAGAAACTTGGCAGAACTTGACTCTTAAATCACTTTGGTAAAATGACAGTTTCTTGAGATTCTTTGAGTTATGGTTCTCAGATTGCTAAAGGCCACAGATCTTATGGCCCAGATGTGGTCACCATTTACCTGCACTTTGTGAAGAAAGAACTCCAGGCTTCCTTTCACAGATCTCTTTGGCATCTGCCCTTGTTTGTAGTGGATGTTTTTCTATACTGCCTTCAGGAAGAAAAGGTAATTCCTTTGTTATCGTGATGAAAAGGGAGGCACTAAACTAACTATACATATAGTTTACGTTTTACATAAGCTCTTACAGTCCTTTAACCTTTGCATTTCCTCTGTGTGAATAACAGCTAGAAGGAGGTGAGATAAATCCTTTGCTAGTAAACTTCCATCTAACAGCAGTGAGGAGCTGGGGAGATTTTGAGCTCACAATTTCTGAGAAGCAGCAGATCTTGCTGGTCCCACACACTTCTGTTGCTGCAGGATTCAGAAACTCCGATGTCTTTAGACATTCTCACCTCCAGTCCTCCCATTCCCAGTTTCTGCATTTAGTGTAATAGTCAGAGATGAAGCCCTGATGCCTGTGTCTGGGATCTTCAGAGGATTCCACTAGCAAATAGATACATCATCGCGGAGACTTTCTGAGATGTGTGTTGGCCTTATTTAGGCTTATTTTCACAAGGGAAGCTTCTTCAGCTTGAGCACCTGTTTTAGAAACATTTGAATAACTGCAGATAGTGCCATGAGCCAGATTCCTATTAAAATGGTGTCCTTTCATTACCTCTGATTAATAAGGAATTTATTTCAGTATAAGGTTCCAAAATGAGATGCCTTTTCCCAGACGTCTGAAAACTTCACTTGGCAAAGTGAACACTTTTAACTGATGATTGGAGGGCTGAGAGCTGGGCTTGTTCAGCCTGGAGAAGAGAAAGCTCTCAGGAGACGTAATAAAGGCCTTCCAGCACCTAACAAGGGTCTACAGGAAACCTGGAGAGAGGCTTGCGACAAGGGCCTGTAGGGCCAGGGCAAGGGAAATAGCTTGAACCTGCCCCAACAGGGCAGCCTGAGCTGAGCTCTGAGGCAGAAGCTGTTCCCTGGGAGGGTGCTGAGGCGCTGGCACAGGGTGATGGCCCAGAGAAGCTGTGGCTGCCCCATCCCTGGCAGTGCTCAAGGCCAGGCACAGGGGCTNCTGGGAGGGTGCTGAGGCGCTGGCACAGGGTGATGGCCCAGAGAAGCTGTGGCTGCCCCATCCCTGGCAGTGCTCAAGGCCAGGTTGGACACAGGGGCTTGGCGCAAGCTGCTCCAGTGGAAGGGGTCCGTGCCCGTGGGAGCAGGGCTTGGAGCTGGAGGAGCTTGAAGGTCTCTTCCAACACAAAGCATTCCAGGATTCTATACCTGTGGTGTTGAGTGTAATGTCTGTGCCTTGGACACTAGTGATTCCACTGTGAAAAAGATCTGGACTGTAGAATCAATTCTGTGATTCCAAACCAATGTGGGCTTGAATTTCAGCTTTCCCTAGTAAAATCCATCTCTGTCTGTGAGGACTTTCTGGTGGCTAACATTGCCTAAGCCCACATTTTTCTCAAATGAGTCCTTCACCTCTGCTCAACCACCTGAACTTGAGAAACCAAAAGTTAGAAGGTGCAAAAAGCAATGAAATACTGCACCTGGACTTTCAATTTGAGCATATGTGCAGCAGCTGGAAGAGGGAGGGGACAATAGGTGTGGGTTAGGTGCAGAATTCAGTTGTTAAACTGGACTCAAAGAAGCTGCTCCAGGACCTGGTAAGCATTTATTTTGCTTATTCCTTCTTTTCCAAGCAAAACCCCAAACCTTAAAACATTTTCCAGTTTTGTTTGATGAAGAAACTGGAAAATAATTCCGCAACTCTTCCAGTATTTTTCCCCATTCAGGGGCAGCTCTTTCCCTATTTGGTTCAAATCAGCAGTAGATTAAATCACCTGAGTTGCAATGACTGACAAAGGCTGTGGTGGAGAGAAGGTGAAAAGGTGTAAGCAGTGGAAAACTCTGATCACCATGAATTTCTAAGTGTGTTTTGCGCCTTTACCTTTCTGGATTTTCTGTGCAGAGTATTGGTGTGTTACTGGAGACCCAAGTGGCTGGGTTGGCCATGATGCTGCTTAACTTCACCATCAGAAGTACAGCAGATTATGGTGAAACCAAGGCTTTGGTTTTAGTCCTTAATTATTTTCTATTATGGTCTTAAAAGATAATGATACTCAGCTGCTGTTTGTTTAGTAATAGACTATAGCTGGGTGCCATGCCTTTGGTGCAGGGCAGCTAGAATAGGCTCTGGGAAACCAGATAAACTCTGTTAGGTAAGAAGGTTTGTGCCATCCCTGGAAACATTCCAGACCAGGCTGGATGTGATTCTGAGCAACTTGATCTGATTGAACATGTCCCTCTTCATTGCAGGGGGGGTTGGACTAGATGGACTTTAACGGTCCTTCCAATCCATGATTCTATAAGGTTAAAATTGAAGTCTAATGCTGGTTGGGCTGCAGTAGCTTCTTGTCATTGTAGTTGGCAACTGAGATACAGAACCTTTGTATATGCCTCATATAAAATAGACACCTAATATTTACAATCTTCAGGGTATGTAGATAATATAAAGCAAGATAACAATGGCAATTTATTTTAGTAAGTGCCCTTCTTGACAAATAAAATTGCTTCATGGGTTTTTGGATAGAAACTTTTATTGTTTTAATTGCTAGGAAAAGGGAAAATGGATTTATAACATGTATGTGTTAAAAGCAACCTCTGAGTTTTCAGGAACAGTGCTTGAATTTGTGTTCTCAGCAATTAGCTGGTGGAACAGGATTTCAGAGGCCTGGTAAGAGGCCTCATAAAACTGGTATTCACAACCGTGCCACTGATGCACTGTAACTAGAAATTTGTAGTATAGACCCATTTAATGTTAAATAAGGTTTATGTGTGCTCTGCAGTGCTGTCTGCTCTGATCTGATCCTCGTTGTTATTCACTTCAGCATGCCAAAAGGAGCACAATTTCTCTGCAATCATACAAGATTTGCTTTCCTATTTCTGCTATTTTTCACCCTCTAAAATACAGGGAAAGATAGTTTCTCTAAGAACCAAAGTGAGCATGAGCTTTCAGCTGACTACAACGAATGGCATTAACAGTTCTGTCCTTTTTGCAGTTCTTAAGGGAGCAAAATAATTCAGCTTAGACAAAGCAGAACTACAACTCATAATTACAACACAGTGTAGCTGATCTCAGGCAGTCCACCATGATGACTTAGAAGTTTGATATGTTTTATTGCTGCCTAGCAGCAGTCCTAAAACTGGGCCACATCCATATATATACAGCCAATGTGTCAGTGCTACATGTCTTCTACTCCAGCATGCTCAACAAAGAGAAACTGCTAGTTACCAAGTTACCACTTGGCTAGTGGAGATACTTCCAATTCCTCCACCCTGTGCCAGATTCTGCCCTTCATTATACCGAGAGGTCTGTAACCCTACAGATATGTAACTGGCTGCAGAATATGGGCTGCTGTCATTCAGAAGGTACAAAAGCAAACTGAAGCGTAATTCCTTCTTCAGCACACAAAGGTTGTTTTATCTCCCTTGGTCTGACCTGATGATCATGCACTGTAACAATACCATCTTTTCGAACAGAAACAAAATTGCAGGGTTTTGTCTTCACATTTGTGTGAGATTATGAGAAATGTGGTGGTCAAAAGAGGCAAGAGCATCCTCAGGAGCACTGAAAACTCCCCTCAGTCTAGGGCACCTAAAAGTTAATGTTTTTATCCAGCCACGTTTAGCATTGCCACATTTATTCTGTGTAAGGAGAGTCATCATCTGCTTCTGACTGATTAAGTGCAGCTCAATGTGTGTTTGTTTGATGGATTAGTGAATCAAGTGCTTGCTTTTCTCTACATCTTTCCATTAAAGTGCTTAAACTGAAAACGTTGTGTGTCAGGATTATCATGAGAAGAACATCAGAGTAGGATGCAGCTCTAACACTATGCAGCCATGGCACTTGAAGTAAGAATAGTTTCCCTCAGCTTAAAACCCTTCTCCCTGCTGACCAGTTAAAGGCAACCCTTTGCAAGCAGTATTATCCCCCCTGTGTGAGTCTTTCAGAAGCTGAGATGTCAGACCATATGACTTGTCATAGGTGTGGACAGACCCAGGGACTTTCAACAGGATGAGATGAAATCTCTTCAACAAGAAATGAAAGTGGGAGTAATCCAGAAAAGTTATGGCAGGGGCTGGGTGCTTTTCCTTGTTCTCTACAATACTTCCAGTTTCTCCTTGACTGTTCTTCTCTGCACTTTTTGGTTATTTTGGTCACATCTTCTATGTTTTATTCATTCTGAACTCCATCTTGGTGCCTCTTTCTATTAGCTGTGTCTGTCCTGTTTCCATGATTTTCTTCCCATTTCCTCTCTCCTCTTTCTCACATGTTTCTGCAAATATTTTGACTTGGCTTGAGTGATCTGCATATTTGAGTTACAGCTGCATTCACTGACGACTGTTAGCTATAGAAAAGCAGAGTAGATCCAGGAAATCCCAAAGCAGTTAATTACCAAATCAGCCTGTGGAAAGAATACCTTCAGCTGTGCTGTCAAGCATAGTACCCATCTGCAGCAACACTGGTACAGCTTGATTGACATCATCATGCTGTGGGCTATTAATCAGTGCACAGATATTTGCTGTTCATTGTGACCACCAGTTTTAGAGCTGTTGGCTTAATCTTTGCCTCAATTATGATCACGTCTCTGCACTGGGAGAAAAGGCACAGCTACATCAAGTCCATTTTTAGTTGTTTCAGCCCTGGAGTGTGATGGAATCACAAAGATAAACAGTTTGATTACCAGCAGCCATGCACAGTTCATGTCATCTGTTTGGACTGCACTTTGGAGCTGGTATTTCAACAGAGTCAGACTGAAACTGGGCAAAATAAAGGAGGCTACAACGTGTGACAGTGGCTGTGATTTCTTGACTTGCAATTTATACATCAGATAAAATCTGTATTTTCAATCCCAGTGTTCACACTGGCCTTAAAATTCTTTCTACTAGATGAATGTGAATGTTTTGATGGTTTCTATTGAGCAGTACTAAATTTGCAGCAGTGCATAATCTGTTTTCTACACACTGAGTTAACCTGGTACCATTTATGTTGCTGGTTTTATCTCAACTTCATAGACCGAGAATCTACTTGATGTTTTGTTGTGCATTATACTTCAAAATATCTCACACTGTCCATTTAACCTTCAAAAGCACAGACTAGGGAAGGGGGCAGATATAATGCTGAACTCAAAAGCTCGCTCTTCTTCCCTGCCCTTGTTTTTAGTCTTCAATTCTAGTATGGTTTTCTTTAGAATGATTAATTCAGCACCATCTTCCTGATTTTGCCAAATCACAATGGTTAAATCCAGAGGTATTTGTCCTGGGTATTTATTTACATGTCTTTTGGCCTGAGTCTTTACAGTCTTTTTCAGTGGTCGCTATGATGTTCACACTTACATACCTGTAATTTTCAAGTCAGGGCCATGACTGAGGCCATGCAGCAAAAGGTTATCCAGAAATGCTTCAGGTATCTGAAAAGTCTGTTTCCTCTTCTTTTGAATGTATAGCTTTGGTACCTTCCTGTTCTGTTTCTACACACAGAAAAAGGCCCACTAAGTTTTCTTTCAGACCAGAAGTACTATCACTGTCCTGGCTAAACCCCACACATCAGCACAACTTTATCCAGCTTAGCAGCACCACCATACTTCTCTCAGCATCGGCCAGGATCCTCTCTTTCCAGTATATCCTGGAATAGTTTGGGTTGGAAGGGACTTTCAAAGCTCACCTAGTTTAATCCCCCTGCAATAAGCAGGGACACCATCCACTAGATCAGGATGTCCAGAGTGCTCAGAACCACCTCCAGCCTCGCCTTGAATATCTCCAGGGATGGTGCATCCACCACCTCTCTGGGCAACCTGTGCCAGTGTTTCACCACCCTCATTATAAAGAGTTTATCCCCCACACCCAGCCTGAATCTCCCCTATCTTCAGGTCTTTCTAGAAGAAATAGCCATACCATGCTACATTTGAAAATTCCCAGAAATTTCGCAGTTGTGTCCTTTGGGGGATTATTTCCAGCTATTGCAGCATGCTGCAGTCATCACCATGAATGCAGAATGCAATTACACTCATGACAACTCTGTGTGTGCATGTAAAAGACGAAGAGCAAAACTGGTATATGATAGTTTAACCTCCGAATTACCCAGCAGGGTCAGTTTGATGTAGTGCAGCTGATAAACACTGCATGTTTTCCCCTGAACACTCACTTGTTGCTCAAAAACCATGATTCATGAGGCTACCAACAGTTGTTTCTACTTACCTTTCAATGTCATTAAATGGGCTTTGGATAACATCTCCTTGGACTTCTTTTCACTGCAGAAGCTCAGTTGCAAAATATCCGTGAGATACATATGGAATAAATATGCATGAGGAGAATATATCACTAGGGAACTGTGACCTTTGTGCTACCTTAGCCATGTGTGATGAGGAACCACAGTGCTGCAGTGCCCTTTTATTAAACCTGCCAAATCTTTCTCTGTGTGCAGATGCATGGGTGTAAATCAGAGCTGGCCCTAATTAAAATGCAGAATACTTTTGCTCAGAACATTAAATTTTAAGAGTTTGGGGATTTTTTCTCTTGCTTCTTTTTCCCTTCTGTCATTGGGGAAATTTTAATCACTGGATCAAAAGCAATTTAGTCTTTAAATCTGGCCTGACTCTGTGACCCCCCTGTAGCTCCATGGTGCAGCCACAAATCCCATGTTCTGCTAGGCTGCCTACACAGCCTTATGGGCCTGGTCTGTTAGGACTTCTAATAAGCACTGAGCAGCTGAACAAACCCTATTGAAGTGTGGTGGACTAACTCCATGGGCTTGAACAACAAACACTGACACAGGGAGCAGGTCAGCAGTGATTTCCCAAGGACAATTTAAAGTGGCAGGAATGATTATGCTTCTGTCACCATTCCACCCACTGTGAGAAGTAAAATCCTTGTCAAAATGCCACTTGCAGTCCCAGGACACCTTAAGTATGCTTTACCATAACAGCTATTAATGTGTGTGCTTTAAAGACCTCTGTTAAGCCCTGAGCTGCACATCCTCTTCGTAAATGATTAATCTTAGACACAATCTGTGGCCAAGACCAGCCAGGAGTGCCAAGCCTAACACAGTGATTTCCAATCCCAGGCTGCATTGGATTCATTCAGAGCTGGAGGTGTTCACTTCCTCTGACAAGCAGATAGTCTGGGGCAGGCCACCCAATTCAGAAACTGCTGCTGAGCAGGTGAGCCAGCACCGGCTTGTTCTAGGTGGGAAGGCAGTGCTGAATGGTGACTAAATGCTAGAACCTCCAGCTCTGTCACTTTTCTTCCTACACAGGGAGTATGGAGGGGAAAAGCAAGCAGCAGGATAGTTAGTAAAAGCTTCAACCTGAAAAATGCCTTATTTGCCAGATGATCTTAAAAACATACTCCTTTAAAAACATATGCTGTTCTGTGTTTTAAAAAGCAAGATATTACCATATAAATATCAAGCCAATAAATAAATTGTCTTTGCCCTTACCCAATGGTGTTCCCATCAAGCTTTGTAGTCTTATTTTTTCAGGACAGATATGTTGTGTACTTGAGTTTTCAAGACGTTTGTGGCAACATTTCTGTATTTTCTATATAGAAATGTCTCTGTTTCAATGTATTATTGCAGCTATATGTTCACATGTGTAAAAACTCAGTTGTATAAGTGTGTGCATTAATTGTATTGTACATGCATGCACGCGCACAGAGTTTCTGCATGTATCAGAGCCACTGGAGCAGATCTCTGTCCTCCCAGGCTGGTTTCCTATGTCTGCACTGTGATACGTGCCAAATAGAATTGGTTATCCTGGTGTGTGATGTGCCTGCCAGCTCCTCACAGCATGTGGGGGCTTAGGCTTGCCCTGGAAGAGCAAAAGGCTGGGAGCTGTGTACACGCATAGCAAACTCCACAGTTAAGACACTGATTTTCCTCTAATGATAATTGTGGCATTTGTGTTTTGGAAGTAATCTCTAAGGAGAACATATGCAGAATAAGCATGTCAAATTCCTGGAGTTTCCTTCTCAATGCTCCTCTCCATTTTAACAGCATGATCTAGTGGGGTTTGTGCAGGTTGCTTTGTTCTTACCTTGTTCTTCTTCCCTTTTCCTCCCTCCCCTTTCCTTTCCATTGTTCCTATGCTGCTGCAGTCCCCCACGTTTCCAGTTTAACTGCTGGTCTTTATTCCCATGCTTCCTTTAGAACTCAGGCTGCATCTTGCCTTATTTTGCTGATGATAGTGCTCCGTCTGTGCAGTCTTCCCTTTTGACCCCACCACTGCAGAAGAAACTCATTTTGTTCTGTGAAATGAGGAATTCCTGAAGAGAGTTTGTGTTCTTTGCTGACACATGAAGACAGCTCTGTCCTTAGCACTGTGTGAGCAGTAAAATGTAGCTGGAAAGCTCCCTGGTCTTTAAACATGCCCATGATCTGTCAGGATCTTGAAAGTGTCACTTCCTTCTTCACAGAGAACTCACAGCGCAGAGCAGAAAGAGACACCAAAGAACATACCTGCTGGCACATAATGGCCTATTTCAGGGCAGGCTTGGAGCTTCTTGGAAACATGTTTTCTTCAGAGGTATTTTTTGCTACAAAGTCTTAAGAAAACCCCAGAGTTGTGTAATTTATCTGTCCGTCATCCAAGCGTGGCGCGGTCAGTGCCCTGGGTACGCGGCAAGAAGCTTGACCTGAATTCTGAGGAAAAACCCACTGTGTTCTCTGTTGTGCTAAAATGTAGGGGTTTAACAGATTTTGAGCACAAAACGAAATGATTTCATTTATTTCTGAGGAGAATTACTCAGATACAGGCAGTAGCTGCACCTCCCCAAGTCTTCATTATCACTATAGCACTGAGTTACATAAAACTGCATCATTTATACAATCATAGAATGCTTTGGGTTGGATCTTAAGTCTGTAAAGGTCTGTCTAAACATGAAAGTTATGGCAAATTTAAACCAAGGTGGATTTGAAGTAGAGAATAATTTATCAGTGTCTAACAGTCTAGAGCTATTTTAGAATAGCTTCAAATCTACTTTAGGTGGAAAACAGCCCTAGCACTGAGGGTGAATTGCATTGTAAAGAGATGGGGAAATCCAGAATCCACATCGACTTCATTCAGAACTGGAGGTGTTTACTTCCTCTTTCAAAGAGCAATCCTTGTTTGTCAGATGGGATGTTCTAGAAACTAGTTTTAGTTTGTATGAGAAGTGTACGAACTTGATTCATGATGATCAAATGAGTAAAGAGCATAGTTATAAAAAGGTTTGCATTAATGTGACGTTTATGAATAGAAAACATACCTTGAAAAATTACTTAAAATATAAAAGCAAATGTTCAGCCTTTGGTTGCTGCAGTGAAAAAGTGTTTTGGCTGTCTGATAAATAGGATAATGCGATGATATATTTAAAAGACTTAGAATGGTGAGTTTTTAACTTCTATCTCTTCTCTTATCCACCCATTTCGAGATACCCACAAACCTATCAATTCCATGTGTACGTATTGAAGATAACAGGAGTTGCTTGCTTTCTGCAGTATCAAGGAGCAATTATCTAATGCAAGTAAACTGCTGTGAGTCAAAATGTGGTTTTACTTTGATCACTTCAGACTTTTTGGATGTATTTCAGTATTGGGAATAACAGCAAAGTCTAATTTAGAAGGGGCCTCTGGAGATCATCCAGTGCAACTTTCTCTTGAGAGCATGACCTTGGATTAAGTTATCCAGGGTCTTGTCAGGCCAAATAAGTCTTGAATCATTGTCTAGCAAGGGGTGTTCTTATCACTTCTCTAGGCAATCTATCGCAGTCTTTAATTCTTCTTATGGTGGAGAACATTTTTCTTGTATCCAGACAGAATTTCCCATGAAGCAACTTGTGTCTCTTGCCTATTGTCCTCTCACCCTGCATCCTTGTGAAAAGAGCACCTCCACCTTCTCTGTAACCGCTTTGGATGTTCTGGAAGACTGTCAGCAAATCCACCCCGAGCCTTCTCTTCCTCAACCATTGCCAGTTCCCTCATCCCTTTTTTGTTCTTCCCAGTCATCCATTCTTTCTAGCCCCTGCAATTCTCTGGGTCCTTGACTGTGTGCTTTGTGAAGAAAAACGTGTTTTATCCACGGTTTGGGAACAATTTCAATACACAAATTACAATTGAATATTCAGTTCAATTATTTGAAGTAGATCACGTTCCATATGTAAACTGTTCTACTGTTCTCGGTTTAAACTCAACGTGTATTGTATGTACTTAACTGTACGGAACCTGTTACAGAAAACCCAAAAAAATAAATACAGACAAGAAACAAATATTTTCAGTCCCTTGAATTTCCAAAGTGGTTATAAAAGAAGAAGAAAAACCTGGAGCGGGGTATTATTGCACCAGAAATTGCATAGGAAGCAGGAGTTTACCATCTGGCAGGGCCTCCAGACCAGATGGATCCACTAATGACTTTGATAAAGCATTTCATCAGACCCTGCTGGAACACGACTTGCATCTTTAATCATCCTACATTAATGGGGTTCCAGCCTTGGATGCTACAATCAGAATTGCTGATCTTGGAAGGGGAGGATAAGGCAATGTTCCCTGAAATCTCTTCTTCCTAATAGACTGGTTTATTAATAAGGTGTAATGTTAAAATATTACCTTGGTTTGTCTTAAATGGATTGTTTGCTTAAAAGAAGTACCCATCGAGGCACTTTTATTAAGCCCTTTTTTGCAAACACATCAGAGTGCTGTTGGAATTCACTGTTAGCTTTATGCACACACAAAAACATTCAGCTGCTCACAAAAGCAGACTGCCAGGAATCCTTTACTTACTTTGCCTTCCCAGAAGAAAGGGAACATGCACTTCCAAAGCAGTTGGTCTCAGCATCTTACCCTACATGTGCATCTGCCCCTGTTACTCTGCCCGCTGAGAGTTGTGCGAGGAAGTAACTGCCACTACCAGCAAGCAGTACCGGCAGCAATTGTGCTACTTTTATCCTATCGCTTTCTTCTAGCAGGAGAGTGCCCACTTCTTCTTCCCTTTTCTTCAGAGATTTCTTCTGCTCACCCCGCTTGGATCAGTGGGAATACAGCCTGGTCAGTGGACAGCTTGGTTCCCTGCTTATCTTTCCTCACAGAGCAACCCTGCTCTCACTGCTCATTCGTAGTAAAGCCATTGCTACTATACTGTATATAGTGTGCTTATGGGAAAAGCATGGGAATTATGTGAATTACGCCTAAAGGAAATGCTCATGGTTTTAGGATCATAGAATCATAGAATATCAGGTTGGAAGAGACCTCAGTGATCATCTGGTCCAACCATTCTTGGCAAAAGCACAGTCTAGACAAGCTGTCCCAGCACCCTGTCCAGCCAAATCTTACATATTTCCAACACTGGGGAATCCTGGGGACAATTACTCCAATGGCTGCTGTCCTCATTGTGGAATATTTTGGTGAAAAAGTGGTGTGGTGGGGCTGTGGGAGTGGAGGAAGTATGACTTGCTTGGAGATGTGAAGCCTGCACTGGTCCAGTCATTCCCTTTAGCTGACCAGCTCTGTTGTACACTGATGTGTCTCAGACAGGTACCTGCAGAGCTGTTGCCTGTGACTTGAAGAAAATTGTCTGGTTGCATAAGAATTGTGGTTTTAGATGTTCTTCCTGTTGGAAGGAATAGAAAGTAGTTCCCTAATGATATTTTTCTATGCCATGAATTACAGTTGCTTGATTCCCTAATCTATTCTAATCATATTTTCATGTTGCACTGATATCATAGTATTCTGGTATTTTCCACTGGTGCAGATAGTGAGGTTATATCATTATAAATGGTGTAGATACAGGATGTTTGTTTAGAAAGGTTGAATAAATGCACCTAAATGCAAAACACAAGCAATGAAGTTCATACTTATCTTAAAAGGCAAGGAAGGTTGTGGAATCTGTTCCAGCAGAAATCTTACAACATGAAAACAGGAAGCGACCCATACAACAGATACAAGGTATAGCTGGACATACCATTTACATAACAAAGATGTAAGTCATATACAGGTATCTGAGATTTAGTCTTGAAATTGGACTCATGTAACCCACTGTTCTGTCTGCCAAAAATAAGCACTTGGTTATCTAAGAGCCAGACTGAATGTAGGCGGTCGTAGTGCATTGTAAAGGCTGTTAGCAGGAGATGAATGTCCTCAGTGGTTCTGAAAGACCAGACTGCTTATTTAGGTGCCAAAAATTGATATTAGTTCCTAATTTTAGCTCCCCCACTAGTTGACTTCGTGCATCAGAAAGGATAGAACAAATAATGGATATGTTGGAACTAGAAAATCTTAAGGTCCTTTCCAACCCTAACTATTCTATGACTCTATGTTCAGTACAGACATGTTTATGTTGTAGGAGATGTACTTGTTCTTAACCTTATATGCAGGAATGGGGATGAAAAATGTAGAATAGGAAGTTCTAGTATGTGAAAACTAACTGTACAAAGCAGGGGTAGATGTAATTAAGCTGCAGTTCTGCTCTAGCAATGAGATAGAAGAGCCCAATTAATCTGTTCAATCTGGTTCTTAATGAAGAAAAGTATTCTAGCATAATTATAGGTATCGCAGCTTAAGTATGGTGGAGTCAGCCTTTATTCCCCTTCCGGGTTTAGAACTGAGGTACGCTGCTTGACACAAAGTATAATGTAGACTCCAAGCCTGTGAAGGAGAGGAGGAATGAGTAAGTGCAGGAGCAGATCAAGCAGCTCTACTGGAAATTGTGTTCTTTCTGCATGAATTGTTCTTTAACAAGAAAAATCGAATACATACATTTGTGAAGTGTCCTGAGGTTCTTTGATATATTCTTAGTAATTAGTATTGTCTACTCCTGGGATAGCAGAAATCCTCAGCTTCCCTAAGCCATCTGTTGAATGTCACTTTATTGATAGGATATATTTTCTTGCGCCATCTGTAGCTCGCTCAGATATTGTTCACATTCCTTTCCTGGCTAACGGTGTCAAACTGTCTTTGTGCTCAGATTTCCTTAGGGTGGCTTTTTGTTATTAACATCCCCAAGCTGGATTTTCAATCTAGATCCTCTGGGGCTTGTGAGAAAATACCACAAGGGCTGAAGAGCAGCTTGACAATAGCTGAGAGTAATTGCAAAGAGGAGCTGCTGGTACGGTGCCACCACCGATAGCCTGTACTCCTCTTGTTAATGTGAGATGAAGTTCGCTAAATGGCAGCCTTTTGTCTTCTGTGCTCCAATGAAAATCTGTTACGTGTGATGAAGAAAGCAGGATTCTGTGGTTTATTTTGAAATGCTGCTGCTGCTGCGTCCCAGAAAATGTTTGACAGCCAAGAGAAATGCTCCCGACACAACAAAATGGAAGTGAATGTTAGTGTTCACACCTGAATGGGGTGTGAGAGGGATTCTGTGGAGCTTTTCAGATCTCTGAAGGATTGTGAACAGAAATACAGTTGGATTCTGCTAATATTGCCTCCATCAGAGTGCAGCTTGCAGTACCACAGCTCTGTGCAAATGCCACAGAGAATGTTTAATAAATGTCATTTTCATTGTCAAAGCAAGCTTTCTGGATGCTTGTGAAGTTAATAGCTGAAAACCAGGAACAGTGTTTGCAACTCTGGCACTGTTCTGCGATTTAAGCAGTAGAAACACTGCTGAATGTGGCAGTTGTTGTGCAAAGTACCGTTTCTAACTGGCTGTTAGAGAAAATGGGGTAAGCTGATAAAGGTACTGTCAATTTTACCTCTCCTTAGGCAGCAGTAACTAAAAGATCTGAAAATACATACATCCTTGTTCAAGTAGAGAAGAAACAGTATATTTCTCTGTCTCTTCTGAGGTTACTGTCTTTAAACATGTGAAGATGAGAGTGTTTCTTGCATGTAGTTTTCAAAGTGAAATATATCCATTATTTAGTCACTGGTCCTTATTTCAGAATGTTCAAGCTGATGTGTAAAAGAGGAATAAGTTGTAGAACCTCATTCACTGACTTTATAAATCTATGAAAGACTAACAGAAAAGCCTGTGTTCATTAACTAGAAGTATTCAGAAATTCTCTATGTTTTCCCTCAATTTTCCAGTTAAAATATTGTTACATGATAAGTTGTATCCTGCACTAGCCATGTTGGTCTCAGTAAAACATTGTTTGAAGTAAATAATGGGATAAACTGAGTTTAGAAGATGGTTTTTATGATCATTCCAATAAACCAAAAGGAACTGAAGGTTTTGAGAATTAAAACATATTAAGTTATATTGTAATTAATTTTTTATATTTTATACTATTTTACTGACCCAGAAAGTGTGTTATAACTTTACCTGTGTTCTGTTTCAGCCTTGCTGTTCACCCAGATAAAACCTTAGTAGCTACAGGGCAAGTGGGGAAGGACCCTTACATCTGCGTCTGGGACTCCTACCGTGTACAGACTGTGTCTGTCCTCAAGGATGCACATACACATGGAGTTGCCTGCTTAGCTTTCGATTCAGATGGCCAGGTTTGTATATCTTCTTTCTCTGTGTTGTGAATTTAGTTTGATTTCTGATTCTAGAAGATACACATAGCATGATTCTATGATTCTACTTTATATTTAGGTAACTGTATATCTGTAGTACTAAAACTCCTATTACAGTTAAATCTTTAATCATAGAATCCTAGAATGGTTTGGGTTGGAAGGGACCTTAAAGCTCATCCAGTTCCAAAGCCCTGCCATGGGCAGGGACACCACCTACTAGACCAGGTTGCTCCAAACCCCATCCAAACTCTTCCAGAGATGGGGAATGCAAGATCTGCAAATACAACTTTTTCAAAGAAGGTGTTTTTGAGATGAAAATCACCACCTAACATTCAAATCTAAGGAGCCATTGGGTGATGGACAAATATCCACTGAAGAAGCGGCCTGCTGTGGCTCAGATGCAGACCTTTACCACATTCTTGTCACCTGCTGCTCACAGAGATCAGTTCGTGGCAAAGGCCTCACAACCATGTAGTTTTCTTGGCACAGGAACTCCAGCAATCTCACTGCTGGGACAGTCTCCTTGGCTGGGGTGCACAGTCAATTGTATAATGGGGTTAGGGCACAGAGTGTGTGGCTTTGTACAATGTGATTAGATTATACTGTAATTTGAGACAAAATTCAAAACATAAGTTAATGATGAGGTATTCACAGCTAAACATATTGATTTTTGTATTTTCCTTTCCAGAGGCAAACCATTAAAATCATTCAGTTGTCAATGAAGTAGGAGGAAAATAGATTTACAGTCCATATAAACCTGAGAAATATCTCCCATTCAATAGTTTTATAAATATCTGTCTTGACAATTTTGTCCTCACTGTGGTCATACTTCATAGCTGGTTGCTGAAGTTATTTCTAGGAATGCTTAGAGCTGATACCTGGATTCTTAAACAGATCCTTACTGGGGATTGTATTTACCTGTGTGTCTCAATTGCATTCCAAGAGGGCAGACTGCCTTTAGGTGGTGGTCTTAAAATCATGTGCCAGATAGACAGCTGCCTATTGAGAATGCTTTATTGTAATTCCCAGCTACTCTTCCACTGACCACACAGTGCTTTTATTACTCTTTCTGAGATCAGAACTGGCCATACAATTCATAAAATGTATTCTCAGATGAAACAAAAGTACTTTTTACTGCACATTATCTAAAGATTAGTTTGAAATTAAGGACATCAATGTGAGCAGTTGCCTTTAACACGTTTAAAAAGCATTGGGGAACTTGAATTGCCAACAGCACTATGGATGATATTTCCCCATTAAAAACTGGAACTAGCTTTCTATTTTAAGCCTAGTTTTTAACCTTTTTCCTTCAGTTTTCTTAAAGTAAAGCCATTTTCTCTGAAATCTCTTGTGCCAATTCTAATTAAAGGAAAAGGTGCTCCTGGGAATTGTGAAATGAAAAACATTAGAGGAGAAAACCCTCAAATCAACAGAACAAAATTGCTATTGCTATAATATTTTTTAGAATCATAGAATCTCAGACTGCTGTGGGTTGGAAAGGACCTTAAGATCATGCAGTTCCAACCCCTGCCATGGGCAGGGACACCTTACACTGGAGCAGCTTGCTCCAAGCCCCTGACCGGTCTTTAGTTTCCCAGGTCTTCAGCTTTCCCCTTCTTGAAAATGGGGGTTATATTTCCTTTTCTAACCTGACTGCCATGATTATTCGGATAGGATGGACATTGGCTTAGCAGGTACATCTGTCAGTTCCCTCAGGACCCACAGGTGGATTTCATCAGGTCCTGTGGACTTGTGCACATTCAGGTTCCTCAGATGATGTTGAACCAGATCCTCTCTTACAGTGGACCTAAGGTCTTTGTTTTCACAGTCCTTACATGTGGCCTTTTTGACTTAAGCAGCATGGTCAGAGCATTTGCCTGTGAAGACTGAGGCAAAGAAGTCATTGAGAACTTAAGCCTTCTCCAAACCCAGGGTAGCTAGTTCTCCTGTTTCTGTCCAGAGAGGGCCAACATTATCCCTAGTCTTTCTTTTGACAGCAGAAGGTAAGATAATGTTCATTCAGACCTCACTTGGAGTATTGTTGAGACATCACTTGAAGCATTGTGTGAAGTTCTGGTGTCTTTTGCATGAAAAGGACATGGAACAGTTGGAACAAGTCCAGAGGAGGCCACGAGGATGAGCAGGGACTGGAGCATCTCCCATATGAAGACAGGCTGAGAAAGTTGGGGCTGTTCAGCCTGGAGAAGAGGTGGCTGCATGGAGACCTCAGAGCAGCTTCCAGTATCTGAAGGGGGCCTATAGGGATGCTGGGGAGGACTCTTCATTAGGGACTGCAGTGACAGGACAAGGGGTAACGGGTTCAAACTGAAACAGGGGAGGTTTAGATTGGATCTAAGGAAGAAATTCTTTGCTGTGAGGGTGCTGAGGCACTGGAATGGGTTGGCCAGGGAGGTTGTGAGTGCTCCATCCCTGGCAGTGTTCAAGGCCAGGTTGGATGAAGCCTTGGGTGCCATGGTTTAGTGTGAGGTGTCCCTGCCCATGGCAGAGGGGTTGGAGCTGGATGATCTTAAGGTCCTTTCCAAACCAAACCATTCTATGATTCTATAAATACTTGTTCTTAATTTTTTTCCTCATTTTTAACTTCATAAGACTGGTGAATAAACTTTTTTATTTTTTAAACATCTTTAAGCACCAAATGGGAATAAAGACTCCCTGAAGAGCCCAGTCAGTGTGAGATAAAGGTGGAGGCTCCTCTGCAAATCCTTGCTGTAATGAAAACCTGAACTCATTCCTATGTTGACCCTGCAGAACAGCAAAGTTCTGCTTCTGGATGTGCTGGAGAAGTTGCTGTTTATTCTGGAAATACAAATTTGCACAGATCTGGAGAAAGCCCAAGGCTGGAAAACATAAATATGGATGATGTATCTTGACTTTTTGCTGCTCTTTCTGGCTTTGCAGAAGCTGCTGCTCTGCACCAAAATTAAAGGGCATGGTAGAAACACTGAGTATTTGAAATTCATTGCTGCTAGCATGTCCAGTTTCTTTAGTCAGCACACCCAAGGGAGCTGGCATCTTGTGACAGAACAAACCAGACTGCACATAGATTGTGTGCACCTTTCCTTCCAAAGCGTACCTTTCATTCTTTTATACTGAATGTCTGTTAATACACAAGAAAGGGTTTTAGCCCCAAATCATGAATACATTCAACAAGCATGTAAAGTATAGATGCTATAAGAAATGTATTTTCTCTGCTCACTCTGTCAGCTGTCCACTTTCTAAATGTAAGCAGACTGAGGAAAAGCCTGGCTGACTCTGCTTCTCTGCCTGAGCTGGATCCCATGCAGTCAGTGGGCTTCATCCTGCTCCAGTGTGCCCAGCTCTGGTTCCAAGGGTCACTGCTGTGCTGGGTGCTGCACAGCTCCAATCTGTGCATTTAGTGTGGCTCAAATGCTGACACTGCCTCTGTATTTTAGCTAGNCTGACTCTGCTTCTCTGCCTGAGCTGGATCCCATGCAGTCAGTGGGCTTCATCCTGCTCCAGTGTGCCCAGCTCTGGTTCCAAGGGTCACTCCTGTGCTGGGTGCTGCACAGCTCCAATCTGTGCATTTAGTGTGGCTCAAATACTGACACTGCCTCTATTTTAGCAAAGTTAATCAGGTCCTCCTGTGCTGGGATCTCTGGATGTCTGTCTGAGGCATTCAGATGACTTAGTTCTGAAGTGTTACTCTCTGCTGTACTTCAGTTGACACTACATGGAGATAGCTTAGTTGTTTTTGCAGTGCTTCTCTGGAATGATTTACCACAGACTGGGTAATGGAGAGTAGACAGGATTTGTTATCTTTTATAATACAGGAGAAGACCAGTATGCATATTATATGAGGGAATAGCTTATAGCTTCCTTTACTTCATAGCATCATAGGATGCTTTGAGTTGGAAAGGACCTGATTAAAGCTCATCCAGTTCCAACCCCTGCCACTGACAGGGACACCGTCCATTACAGCTTGCTCCAAGCCCCTGTATCCAACCTGGCCTTGAGCACTGCCAGAGATGGGGCAGCCACAGCTTCTCTGGGCCATCACCCTATGCCAGTGCCTCAGCACCCCCACAGGGAAGAGCTTGTGCCTAAGATCTAACCTAAATATCCTCTGTTTAAGTTTGAGCTCATCACCCCTTGTCCTGTCACTGTGTACATTCATTTATAAACCTTCAGTGCAGATCTAGATTTGGAGGCAAATACATGTTGAGTAAATTTCCTGGTTTGCACATTACCTCTATTTAAAACTGTGTTTTAATAGTGCAGGTGGGAGCTAAACATCCTGCAGACCTGTTGCTATTTAAAACCAGGCATTTCACTTTGGTCTTTTTGTGTATGACCAGGAGATTACATTTGGCAGGAGAGAAGCTGCACTTGTTCAAATGCTTAATGAAGAGCTGTCAGTTTGCCTGTAATTAGAAATATTTTTTGTTGAATTAGGCAGTTTCTCCTTAGAAGGAGCAGCATGCACCCTTTGTGGAATCAGCTACAGCGCTGATCTCTTGCCTACTGAAGTATTTCATCAGCTCTGTATCCTTCACTTTCTTTTCCAAGTTATTTTCAATGAACTCTTTTGTGTGCTTCCTAAAAATACAACTTTTCCAATGGCATGGGGAGGGCACTGCCACAATACACAGATACATTTCCAAGTTTGGCCTTAGGTAGCAGTTGGCTTCCTTATCCAGATCTTCCAAGTCTGTGTAGATTTAAAAAGAATAGTTTCATTTCCATGTGCATAAACTACTTGGCAGATATTTTCTTCTGTGAATTCTCTGAAGAGAATTCTGTCAAGTTCTCCTCCAGAAGCAGGACCAAAAGTGTCAGTGTTCAACCAGAAAGGAAATCCAGCCTTTAGCACTTTTCTGCCCCCTTCCTCAAGCAGACATATGTGAAAAGAGAATCTCAACTATTCCTCCATTTCCCTATGGACTTTCATTGTCCATCTACCCCACTAATGGTAATTTCCTGACTGATAGCTGCAGTTCAGGCCTGATGATATTCACACCATGAATCGGAAAGATGCTGTAAGTGCTGCCATGGTTTCCATGGTGAAGAGTATAAAAGAGGTGAGAAAAAGTTGGAATTGGTGAAGGTTCTGTGAAAAATATCTCATGTTTTGATCAGTAAATCCAAGCCCCTGGGTGGGTGTAGATTGCTAAGGGCAAAGCAAACTTCCTTTCCTACAATAATAGGCCTTTCTGGAAAGTAAGGTTTTTATGCTGGTAACTGGCAGGAGCAAGTTTATTCTTTCCTATACTTGATTTTCTTTTTCCTTCATTAACCATATGTCTAACAGCCAAACATGTTGTCCAACGTTAAATGCAGATATTCAGGACACATTTGAGAGAGAAAACCTTGGGGGTTCATTCACATCTAGTGATAGAACCGCAAAATTTGAACCTACCTTTACCTACCATTGGAAAGACTCACATATGGAGAGTCTTCAAACAAATTGTGCTGAGGCATTGGAACAGGCTGCCCAGGGCAGTGCTGGAGTCCCTGTCCTTGGACGTGTTCACACACCGTGGAGATGGAGCATTGTGTGCAGCTCTGCTGTCCTCAACATCAAAAGGACATGGAGCTGTTGGAACAAGTCCAGAGGAGGCCACGAGGATGAGCAGGGACTGGAGCATCTCCTGTATGGAGATAGGCTGGGAAAGTTGGGGCTGTTCAGCCTGGAGAAGAGAAGGCTGCATGGAGACCTCAGAGCAGCTTCCAGTATCTGAAGGGGGCCTATAGGGATGCTGGGGAGGGACTCTTCATTAGGGACTGTAGTGACAGGACAAGGGGTAACAGGTTCAAACTGAAACAGGAGAGGTTTAGATTGGATGTGAGGGTGCGGAGGCACTGGAATGGGTTGGCCAGGGAGGTTGTGAGTGCTCCATCCCTGGCAGTGTTGAAGGCCAGGTTGGATGAAGCCTTGGGTGCCATGGTTTAGTGTGAGGTTTCCCTGCTTATAGCATGGGGGTTGGAACTGGGTAGACCTTTCCAACCCTATTCTATGATTCTATGAGGCCCTCAGTGCCATGGGTTAGTGGTGGCCTTGGCAGTGCTGGGGACATTTGGACTGGATGAGCTTAAAGAGGTTTTCCAACCTCGTTGGTTCTGTGATTCTATATCATAATAAAGTCTTCTGACTACTTGGTGTCTTGTGGGTTCCTGCAGTATATTCTCACACAGCCTGATTTAACAAGACCTGAGGCATTTGTATTCTAGTGAAAGACAATATAAAAGTAGACTGGGCTCAGAGGAACTTGTGGAACGAGTCAGTAAATATGTTTTTGGCTTGTTGTTGGGTTTGTTGGTTTGGGTTTTTATTGTTTGGGGTTTGTTGGTTTTGTTTTTCATTAATACCATATTGCTTAGTACATTTGCTGGTAGACTATTGGTTGGTTTATACATTATTCACTAGGCACAGTTCAAATAGTGCCTTAGACATAATGCATATTGTCAGCTCTCATGCAACCACTGTCTGAGTAGATCTCTTTCATTGCTCTGAAATAAAAGAACTGTAACTACTGAGGGGACAGTGCAGGGTGCATGTGTATCCACTGCATTTAGACCAGAGGCTTTTGATAGTGGCTCCCTTAAGAAGGAAGATGAACTCTATGTTTTTACACTTATAAATGGTGTGAAAAGGCATGGAGTACCTGGTCTATGAATTGTTTTGCTACAGAGTGAAAACTGGAACCTTGTGTTTCTTTATGAATGGTGATCTTTTTCTCACTTGTGCAGTAGTTGGGCTCATTGCAGTGAGTATTTTTTCTAATACAGCGTGTTAGGGCAGTCTCTAGAGATTGTACCTGTTTTCTTTGCTGGCTCAGTCCTTTTGTCTTACCAAATACATCTCCAGACTTTAAACAATTTGCCTATTGAAAACTTGAGCCAAAAATAGTGGACATTTAGTTGAAGGAAATCCAGTTGAAGGGATGCAGTTTGCAAGTCATCTTCCTGAAGCAAGCCTTCAAGGAAAAGAGCTGGTCAGTGTTACCTGTGAAACATACATCCAGTTGGACCAGGAGGTCTGATCTTTGGCATCTGCTGATCTTTGACTCTGGGGAAAAAAGAAAGGCTTAATTTATTGCATGGTCTTGAATTGCAGGATTTCCTGTAACTGATCAAAATGCTGTGGAGCTTCAGCTGGACTGGTGATTCCTTGTGAGATTAAGTTATTAGGCAGGGCAGTGAGAAGAACAAGGGACAGGCAACACAGACACCACAGATACAATGCTGTTTAATAAGTCCTGTTTCTGAGCTACTACATAGTTTCCCATGAAAGTAGTCTCTTGTCTTCCCAGTCACTCAGGCACATTCTTTTTACTAACACATGTTGAACATATCCCTCACTTATCTGTTATATATTCCTATGCAACATACCTTGGCACCATATCCAGTATGTACAGATGAAGTGCATTTGGCACTAGCTTAATCTTTGCACTGGTACATATAATGAACGCAGTTCTACCATCTCTGGGCTGCAAAGCCCAGATGAGCCCTCCCACCTATTAGGAAGCTCTGGGGGAAATCATGTAATGCTGGACATAGTGAGCACAGTCACTGGAAGAGAACCTACAACCCCCATGATAACCATTGATCTTTGGGTGCTTTGCTAGTGCATGCAGTCTACCTCCTCCCCTCCAGATTTTCCCTTCCATTTTATTTTGTGCTTTTTTTTCCTTGTATTACTGAGATATAAAAGTATTAAAATAATTAGCTATTTTAATTGCTGAATAAGTAATAATAATTTTAATTAATAACTTTAATTTGGCAAGTAATAATTTTAATTACTTTAATTGGTATTTTGCTCTACTAAGCTATGGAGAAGGCAATCAGTAAAAACGTATCTAATTGTGATTCTAAAGCTCCACAAAATGAGCACAATGAACAAAACTGTATTTGGAAATAGTAAGAGCTTCTATTTCCCATTCACTTTCATTATCAGATTAAGAAATCAAAATGCTACAACGGTGTGCACCTGAAACAAGCACCTCAAATATTTCATGGTAAGAATTGTACTTGAGACATCGGTAACCCAAGATTAAAACCTGACTTTTTGGGCTAGATTTGACATTTTGGCACTTGCTGCAGTGAGTCAATGTTAAATATGAGTATCTCAAAGGTTCCTTTTTAGTTCACCCCCAGGTCACATGTTGGGAAAATCAATTTGTACACATAATAATCTGAACTACAGTAAAAAGATCTTGGAGCTGTTTTTCTGCTAACTGGATTACTGTTGTTTTTCCTTAGCGTTTAGCTTCAGTGGGACTGGATGCCAAAAACACAGTGTGTATTTGGGATTGGAAGAGAGGAAAACTACTGGCGACAGCTACAGGCCATTCAGACAGGGTAATTGTATGAACTGAATTGTGTCTTGTGTTTTAAAAAATGATTTTTCTTTGTATCAGGTTAACGCAAAGATAATTTGGATCATTCTGCCTGGCTTTTAAAATCCTGACCAAGGTATTTATTTCTTCTCATTGTGCCAGAAATAGATAAAGCACTGTGTTAGTGAAAGAGGCAGACGGTGGATTCTTGAGCTGTTTACTAAGCCTAAGGAGGACACACTGATTAGGATGATTTATAGCTCTCTACATGAGATGTGAAGTGCTAGTTCAATGGACAAAGATCATCTTCTTTCTGAATATGTCTGAAAGACAGTTTATCCTGAGGGAAAGTTTAATGAGCTCTGGTTTCTTTTTGCTTCAGACAGTTACCTGTAGGAGAAACATAATTAAGATAAATAGTCCTTTTCTGTCTATTAACTTCAGATAAAGGATTTTAACTTCCATATATATGAGACATGAAGAGGTTTGAGTTTTGAACATTATTCAGGATTAGGATATGTTTAAACAAGTTTAGCATAAACAAAATACCACCTCGACATATATAAGCACAAGGATGTGTACCTTAAAATAAATTAATGACACATTCTGACAAATTCTAACCTTGTTATGATATTACAACATGCTTGAATGTTATAATATTGAGCTTTGTGGTGTTTTATTACACATGATGGAGTATTTATAAAGGCAAAGCAGCAGACTAAACCCTTCCTTACAGTTTGTGTATGCATACAGTCTACATGCATCTTGTGTGTCATTTGAATGAGTCTGGTGGTTCATTTTTACTTACAATGTTCACAACACAACAGAATCTTAGTCCCCATTCAAATTTCTCTTTCAGAACTGATTAATTTCCCAGTCACATCAGTGGAAGTTTTGCTACTGAGCTCAGTAGGTTCAAGATAAAGTTCTGAATTAGCAGAAGACCCCAGGACAGGCAAGAAACACAAAAATCTTAGTATCCCAGTAGACTTTCACAACCAGCAAAGGGAGATTTTGCACTGCAGAGGGAGTGCATCTCTAATTGGGCCACAG
>NDXB01007147.1:0-18079 GCA_002631895.1 Agapornis roseicollis | reverse complement strand
TTCTGGGCTGCAAGCGCACACTGCAGTCAGCTCATGTTCATTTTCTCATTGATCACCACCCCCCAAGTCCTTCTCTNTGGGCTGCAAGCGCACACTGCAGTCAGCTCATGTTCATTTTCTCATTGATCACCACCCCCCAAGTCCTTCTCTGCCGGGCTGCTCTGAATCTCTTCTCTGCCCAACCTGTAGCTGTGCCTGGGATTGCTCTGACCCAGGTGTAGGACCTTGCACTTGGCATGGTTCAACTTCATGAGGTTGGCATCAGCCCAGCTCACAAGCGTGTCATGTTCTCCTGTGAGTGTGCTGCTCCTCCAGGACAAGTGGTGCACGCAGGAGCTTCCAGCAATTCCTAATGCGAGGGCTGCGAGCTTAGGCTGTGCCAGAGCACCCATGGGCTTGTCTGGCTACCGGCAAAGCAGGGAAAGAACCTCTGCAGCTCCACCACCAACGGATCTGTGTCAGTTTCAGACAGGGAGAGTGGAAGGCGCGCCAGGCTGTGGCAGGGGCTGGAATTAGACGAGCTTTACGGTCCCTTCCAACTCAAACCACTTTATGGTTCTATGAAACTTTCTGTCTTTTCACAACAGAAGGTAGTGACAGGACAAAGGGCTGTAAACTGACAGGGGACTGAGATCTTAGCAAGTTCTTCCCTGTGAGGGTGCTTGAGGCCCTGCACAGGTTGTCCAGAGAAGCTGTGGCTGCCCCATTCCCAGCAGTGTTCTAGGCCAGGTTGGATGAGCTGGAACTGGATGAGCTTTAAGGTCCCTTCCTACCCAAACCATCCCACGGCTCCCCGCAGCCCCGCTCCCGCCCGCCGGGTTGCGCCGCTCGGTGGCAGCACCGGCTTGGGAACGGGAGGACTGGTCGCCGTTGGACGGAGCCCTGTAGCCGATTTTCTGGCGGGAGCTGGACGTTAACGAGACTATCGACCTTTAGCCCTAAACCAGGACGAATCTAATTTAGTTTAACGCCCTGGGGCAGGAGCACTAGCGCTGGTCTATCGCTGTTTCTTTTCTCCGCCCCCCCCCTCCACTCCCCGCGGGCCTCCTGGCCAGGCCCGGCCAAGCCGCCCTCGACCGTCGGCCCCATGACGGGGCGGGCCCTGTCGGAGAGCGGCGCCGGGCGGGGCCGGGCCCGCCACCGCCTCTGCGCTGTCCGCGGGCGCCGCAGCGGTTGCGGGCCGTGCGGCCCGCCATGGGGCTGTGCCTGCCTTGCATGGGGGGCGACGTGAAGGACGTGGTGGAGACGCCCGACCCGGTGAGTGCGGAGCCGGGTTCCTCTGTTCCGCCTGGGTGTTGGGTGGAGGGGCGAGCGCGGAGAGCTGTGGCCCTCCCCGCCGGGGCGGGGTGGGGAACGTGGGCCGCCCTAGCTAACATGGCGGCCAGGCCGCAGGGAGGAGCCTGGCTGCGCCGGCAGCGCTCGCTGGCAAGCCTCAGAACAGCGGAAAGGCCGCGGGTGTGCCGAGGAGACGGGGCCGGTGGGCCTTAGTAATGGGGAAGCTGTCTTGAGTGGGGCCGCCCTCACCCGGTCTCTGCTGCCTCGGGCCTCACCAGTGAGCCCTCGTTTGGAGACAGCGATTTCATGTCGAGGGGGTCCGAGCCACAGCTGAGGCCATGGTGACCCTCTGTTTAACTAGAAACAGTGAAATCTAGCGCACGGTGATGCTCGTTTCTAACTAACCTTCTCTGCCACTACCTGAAAGGAGGTTATGTAGAGGTGGGACCGGTCTCTGCTCCCGGGTAACAAGTGACAGGAGAAGAGGAAACGGCCTCAAGGTGTGCCAGGGGAGGTTTAGACTGGAGATTAGGGAAAAGTTCTTCCCCAAAGGGTGCTCAGGCATTGGAACAGGCTGCTCGGGGCGGTGGTCGAGTCTCCATCCCTGGAGGTGTTCACAAACCGGGCAGATGAGGCCCTCGGTGACTTGGGTTAGTGGTGGCCTTGGCAGTGCTGGGAAACGGTTGGGCGTGATGATCTTAAAGGTCTTTTCCAAGCCGTTTGATTCTGTGGTTTGTAGGATGACATTTCTTCTGGCGAGTAGGAACCCATCTCCAAGCTTCTGTACCCCTTTGTCTGAGGGTTTTGTGGGGGGAGAAGAAAAGGAGCCTCAAGGAGTGATCTTCCCTCTGCTCAAACTCCAAAAGGACATTTCACACCCTGCGTGCCTCCCAGTTGGAATTTTTCAGAGTGAAGGCGTAAAACTGACAGCTGAATACAGATTTTTGGTGGGGGTTGGCTGTGGCTGTGTCAGCAGCTGCTCCTGTAGCATCTGAATCACTAGAAACACTTTGTTCTTGCAGACTGGCAGTGCAGGGAAAGATGATGCTAATTGGCTTAAGGTTGGCATTTTGTGGCAGCTTGCATTGCAGAGTTGAGTCATTCCCTAAAAAAAAGGGAGACTTTCAAAAGAACGTACAGACTGTGTTGGAACTGAATTTCACTGTCTTTCACTTTTTATTTAGGAAATAAAAAGAAGACAGCTAGCAGAAGCTGCTGAAAAGAGGCAGATGGAGGTAAGGTCTGATGATAAAGTGCCATTTATTCAAGATATATTTAAGTAACAGATTTATAGGGGAAATAGCCAGACCTTTCTGGAAGCACTGGATATTGTGCCTGGGTTGTGGGAATTGCCATTAAATATTTTCATAGCAGTAATGTTTTACCTTATACCATTTGTATGTATCTTAATAGTAGTGTTTCACAGCTAGGTACGTGCTCTAAGACCATTGCAAGGTAACTGAGCTTGTTTGGATGGGAGAGGTTTTGCAGTAATTAAGAAAATGCACCTGAAAATTGGAAAAGCAAGTTGAACATTGAGTTTATCCCCCCCCCGCCATGACTTGATAACAAGATATTGAGAAGTACTTCAAACTGGAATCATCAAACAATTGTGCTGGCAGTTTCAAGTGGTACTGTGCTTGCACTTCACTTACAAATGCAGGTTATGGGCACTTGCAAGTTCAGCTTATCAGTGTGGCAACAGTTGGGCTCATAATTCCTGAAGAGAACAAGTATCAACTTATTTTTCTATCTTTTTAAGGTTGTTAAGCTTTAAATGCGTCAATATCCTTGCAAGCTAGAAGAGGTAGGATGCAAACCTACTAACAGAATGTAGAACTAGCTAGCCTGTTTCTACCTTTCCATACCCCTCGGAAAGGTTATAACATACACCACACAAAAGCTACTGTAAGTAAAAAGTGTATGTTTGAGACCACAGCTGAACTAGCAAGAGAAAGGAACATGTTGTATGAGCGTTAGTGACGTTACATATTGAATTAAATGTCAACCATTATTGATGACAACCATGTTGACCTGTTTTAAGGGAGTTTGGTCAATAATTCAAGCCACAGTTGATTGATGCTTCAGAGTCCTTTAAAACCCCTTGATTTTGTGTCAGACTAAGTAGAATCACAGAATGGTTTAGGTTAGAAGGGGAATAATCTCATTTTGTTCCAACTCTGTGCCATGGGCAGAGACACCTTCCACCAGACCTCAGTAGCCTGTTGAGAGTTGTGCTTCATCAGGACCTTAAATTTCAGGCAAGAGCATTGCTACTTTCCTCTGGTAGATTATAACATCTTTTGTGTAGCTATAGTGTCATAACCCGAAGCATAGCTAGGAATCAGTTTTTAGAACATCTCTGTTTTGTGTGTTTACAGTGTTATGTGTTTGTAATTCTGATACTCCTGCCATATAGTCAATGTCCTCATCAGACCATCACCAGGGGGATGGGAAGTGGGCAGCTGACAGCAGGTTCCTCATTTAAGTACTACTGCTGTCCATACATCCTGTGAAGTTTGAAGGGTAGACTGGCACACAGGTTATTTCTCAGATCACAGTTTAGAAGTTCTTTCAGCCTGGGCACTACCAACACAAGGTTTTTTTCCTCCCCTGCATGTAAAGTTCTCATAATTTTCGGTAGTAGCTGTACAGAGTTTGTGACTTCCTCTGCTTTTTGTTAGAATAAAATATTGTCATGATTTCCATCATCTGTATGCTATGCTCTAGGTAACCTTTTGATAAAAAGTGATGGAAGAAGTGACCACATGATGAAACAGGTAAAGTTCTTGGAAGTTCTGTCTGCCTGCATCATCTCTTCCCAGTTAGTTACGTTTCTGAGGGCACTCACAAAACCACAGGCTAAAGATTTATTGGACTGTTGGGAAGGGAGGTTCTGGTTCTGCTTCTTAGTATGCAAAGCAGGTACATATAACTGCATTAAATATGTTCACTTGGATGTAATAACAACACGAAACAAACCCCTCGCAGATACCTGCAGGACCAAGAGCTCACAGTGTGAAAAAGCATCCCAAAAGGTCTATATTTAGGTAACAGTAGCATTACTTAATGTTTCAGTCTTTTCACACAAACCAGAAGTCACAAAATGTTATTGCCAAGACTTGCAGTTTGGTTTCTCTCCAAAAATGTAGCTGACTGGTCTTACCCAAATGTGTTCTCTTCCAGGCTTCCTCTCGAGGTATTAAGAATGCTTACTCTGTAGAGCAAAAGAAAAAGAAACAGGAAGAAATTGAAAAAAGAATGACAGCTTCAGGTTCTGGAGGAGGAGGAGGAGGACTAAGAGTAAGTTTAAAGAAGAAACAATATGATGCAACTGTGTGTATCTTCTCTGAGAAAGTCCTGCTTTGTAGCTGTCCATAAGATTGAATAACTTAAGGAAAAGCTAAGAGGAAAGGAAATGAAAGCATGGGTCATTTTCACATGGTGCTCTCAGTGAGCCTTGATTTCTGGGACACAAAGACAGCAAGGATGGCAGAGAGCTCTCCATCTCTTCCTTCTCAGTTTCTCCATTGTACTTTCAGCACTGGGGACTTTCTCTTAGATTTGCCCTGTACTCAGTGTCTCTTCAGTAGCAGCTGTGATTGTCTCACTTCCCTCAGAGTTCACAGAAAATGTTTGAACCAAGTAGGGTAATGTCTTTGGGTTTCCTGTGTCTATCTGCATACAGTGTTGGTATAGATACTGATCAGCTTTACTGCTGTTACTGCTAGTTTTCTAATTTAAACTTTGTCAGACCAGGCAGGGATTTAATTTAGAAATAGATTCCCAGACTGTTTCGGGTTGGAAGGGACCTTAAAGGTCATCCAGCGCCAAGCTCTGGCCAGCTTGACCTTGACCATGGCCAGGGATGGAGCAGCCACAGCTTCTCTGGACAGCCTGTGCCAGTGCCTCATCACTCTTTCAGGGAAGAGCTTCTTCCATTTAGCTAATCTAAATCTTCCCTCTGTCAGTTTAAAGCCATTCTGCCTTGTCCTGTCACTACCTGCCCTTGTAAAAAGTCCCTTTCCAGATTTCCTGTAGGCGCTTTTTAGGTATTGGAAGATTTGAAAGGTCTCCCCAGAGCCTTCTGTACCCCAGGCTGAACAAGACCAGCTCTCTCAGCCTGTCCTTATGAAAATAGATTCTTTTAGAATGTCTCCAAAGAAATAAATACATCTAGTTATCAAAACACAGGTTTCATAAGCCTTCACCTCTTACCATCACTGCTGTATGTAGCTCAGTGGGCATTTTAGACAAGCTGGTGCTGGTGGGCTACACATCCCTCGCTTGCTGGTTATAAAAGGTGTTGGAATGGGAATTCACTGTCTTTAGACAACTTTGTGTTTGGGTTGGGTTTTTTGGGGACATTCATTAGTTTGGTTTGGTTTTTTTTCTTCCTTTCCACTATCTTCATACAAACTTGTGGTGTGTTTTGTTGTTCTTGTCTTTAGTGGCAGGTTGGATAAAGAAGCGTGACTTACAAAGAGAAGAAGATTGACATTTACTGCCAATAACTTGCCAGTTTCTGCAGCTGAGCGGCAGTTACTCATCACGTGGCTTTTGCTGTTTGCATATGAAGACTCAGCAGAACTTTGCCGTTGTGGGAGAGCAGGGGTGGGAACACACCAAGAAATCTAAACACTAACTTTGAGCACTAAGTTTTGGCCAATTTTTGTTTATTTTGTGTGCATGTTTCACTTCTTCCCTGTCACATGAGTGAGGTGGGTTCACATGGAAGTGGCCTCCGTGTACCTGTAGTGAGTCAGTACATGGATGCTGTCTGGTCAAGTGGGTGTCTGTCTGTCTGTGACTGGCTTAGGCACAGCTCAGGTGTCCACATGGTGGTTTTGACCCTTATTTCAAGCTCTCCCATCAAATTGTTTTCTAAGTCCTCATGTAGAAAGCTGTCCATAAAGATATATATATTTGAATATGTAGGTAATGACATTTCTTTTCAGTTTCTTAATGACTTTTGAACTGCTTAGGGATTTAGTGCCTTGTTCAAAACAGAAAGCAGATTCACAGTGGGCCCTTGCCAATGGAAGTGTTTTGTGACACTAGTTAAAAAAAATAGAAACCTTTATAAACCTTGTGTACTTACGTGAAGAAAGCTGTTTTACTATGAGCCTAATAATTGTTCTTCTCGGTTTTGGATGTGCATTTCCTTTGAGACTGTAAATATTTATAGTGAATGCTGGAAGTTAAACATGACATTAATAATACTATTGTTAGTCTTTCTCCTTTATTACCACAAGAGGGCAATGCTGCACCTCGCAGGAGTTTGAAAAACAAATGGCAAAGGACTTCATCGCCTCTTGGATGGTTCATTTTCTCAGGTTTGTGTCCTGTGCTATCTAGGTGGGTTTGTTATGGTGCAGAAACATCTGCCAAGTGTCCAAAACTGTGACTTTTTCCCTGTCTTCAGCAACGTCTGTGGTCCTTTTCCCGGACATGAAGCTGCCTTTTATTATTTATTGCTCCCTAAACCCTGATGTTAAAACCAGACTTTCAAACCAATAGCCTCAAGCCACTGCTTTGATAGAGCGAAGTTTGTTGCAGCATGTTTGACACTTGAATATAGCTCTCATTTTCCCTAGGGAGCATGATGCTTGGCCTCAGTATCTTACTGGCCTTATTTCTGGCCTAGTTTAGGTTATAGAGGCTTCCCCCACCCCCCCTGAACTAGATATTTCTTCTTTTATCTCCTTCAGTAGCATCTCATGCTGGTTTAGGAGCACAGTCCTGGCATGATGAGTTTCCTGGCTTAGACTTCAGAATTGAGAAGAGAAACTTTTCAGTATTAACATAGTGGTGTTTGGGCTAAGAAGCTGTGTCCTTGTTAGATCAATGTCTTCACTTCCCTTTTGGTTGCTGGCAATTAACTGGTCATAGCAAACTGGGGGGTTTTAAGTCTTAACAAAACATGTACTGAATTATAATAAAATATATTCTTAAAAACATCACCCGTTGGTGTTTTGAGGCTGTCAGAACTGGAGGAGTTCACAATGAGAAGCAGTAGTACATCCTTGCTCATCAGCCTAAGGCAACCCTGTTGGGTTCTGTCAGCAGTGGAAGTGCTTTATGGTTGAGTAAAGGATTGCTGCCCTGTCTGAACACACACACTGCTCAGTACCCATTTTCAGATACAGTGGCTTGCATGGGCCTGCCTGCCAGCTTCTCTGCAAGGGTTGGGGAAGGTCTGAACCACCTCAGATGGACCTAAGAGGTGATTTGTGCAAGTCAGAATTACCATACAATTAAAAACCCAGCTCTTACCTCTCCATTCCTTGAAGTAAAAGCCAGATACATCTGTCCTTCTTAAGAGTCCTTGCTCTCAATGTCAAATGTATTCTTACAGCTAAGAATGTCAGAGAATTTTGGGGCATGTACATTACAAACCTGTGGTTGATAAAGCTGTTCATAAAGATGTTTCTATGCCATACCCATTTCACTGCTCACGAGTGGTGTGAACTGAATCTGGGAAATTCTTGGGGTAAATAAAACCACCTCGTGATGGATTAAGGGTTTGGGGTTTTTCTCTAACATTTTCAGTTGAGAACTAAAGCAGAAAATACTGCAGTTCAATTAAATATACCTAATGGGTACCTGAAATGTACCATTAAGTGGTAAAGCAGAGAGCTGTGTAGATAAGAGCTGCTTTGTCCTTGTAGGAACAGATGCCTCCCCTCTCTTTCTTACCATTAACACTGCACTAAGTTAATAAGAAACACAATAAGAATTTTGTCCTTATTTCCCCCAATCAAAGAGATTTACTTCACCTTTAAGGCTGTCAAAACACATCCATTCACACAGATTATCCAGGCAGTTGGCATTTTGTTTACTTTACAGCAATACAGCTGTACCATTTTTCTCTCTACCTTCTGAAAGCACTGTCTTGCAGCTCACTTGAACAACTGTCAGGCAGAGGCCAATGCGTGCAAGCCAAAAGGGAAGGGTTGACTTGTCGACTGCGATAGTAGCATCTTTGTTGCAGTAACTGAAAATGAAGCCATCTGCTACTGCCTGTTGTTAAAACAGACAAATAATGCCAGGAAGAGTGTTTGAGGCACGACTTCCTGAGGTTTGGGAAGACCCAGGAGCTGCAACTCCACAGGGGCAGTAGCCTTCTTCAACCCCATAAACATTCACATCATCCCATGTGTCTCATTCACCTGACTTTGGATTCTAAACACAGCACAGGCCAAGAAAGGAAGAGAAACACAGAGCAAAGAATAAGTGCTCTGCCTCCTCTGTAAGGTACCACGCAGCAGCAGCCACTGAGGCAGCACAGAACACAAGCCCGGCAAGAGCCAGCTCTGTGAGTATCTCCAGCAGCTGATTCTGCAAACAGCTCATCTCCCTGATCTAAAATGCATGTAATGAATTAATTTTAAGTTACAAGACACTCTATATGATATAGTCTAGACAATATAGAGATATATATGTGTATATATATGTGTATACCTTCTCACACCCACCTATTGACACCTCTTTACTTCACCCCTCTCCACCAGCAGCCCTTGAACAGCTTCTATTGATTACAGGTAGCATCTCTAAAATGCTGTTGGAAAAAAGGCAGTAACACAAAGGAAGGCACAATTACCGTTATCAGAGAGATTAAAACCCCTATCATTAATCAGCTACGTAAATAATCCTGCTTGGAAGAAAAACTCCAGGTAATCCATGAACAGCAAGGTGACAGAAAGTACCTCCTTTAATGAGCAGTTATTTCCAACCTAATTCTGAATTGCTTCTGGCAGGGGGATACTTTCTTGACATTCTACAAGAACAACAGTTTCTGTAAGTGATCTTACAGAGCCCAACCACGTGGAGCTTCAGCACAGTTACTCACAGTTTAGTGGTGTGTGACCCGATGTATGTATGTACCACTCAGTTGTATGACCCAACGAGGGCTTTAAGAGTATTTGCTGCGGCTCGTAACAACTCAACTCTTGATGACTTTCAGCCTTCTCAAAACTCAAACCCAGTCAAGTTACATTGCAACAGTGAGCTAAAATTACTACAGAGCACTCCTCTCTACAATCTTCCATGCCTGGTTCAAGTCTCAGTATCTCACGTCCTGCTCTTTGATCAAGAAACTGTTTCAACAGCCCCAGCAGACCCTTCCTCACTCAAGGGGACAAGAGAAGAGCTGCAGGCCATCCTTGTGGGTGCTCTGAAATTCAGTTCAGCCTTCTAGAACTTTACACAGACACCTTACTATGACATACTTTAGCACAGAAACTTCAAGTACCACTCATTTTAGCTAACTGGTCAAACAGTAGGGTTTTTTCCTGCCTAAATACTTCCCACATGAAGGCTGTTCTGCCCCAGCACTGCAACAAGGGCCGTGCCTCTGAGCAAGATTGTGATGCACGCAGAATCACAGAGTAGTTTTGGGTTGGAGAGGACCTTAAAGCTCATCCAGTTCCAATCCCCTGCCATGGGCAGGGACTCCCTCCACTGGAGCAGCTTGCTCCAAGCCCCATCCAACCTGGCCTTGAACACTGTCAGGGATGGGGCAGCCACAGCTTCTCTGGGCACCCTGTGCCAGCACCTCAGCACCCTCACAGGGAAGAACTTGTCCTCATGGCTCATCTAAATCACCCCTCTGTCAGTTAAAGACATTTCTCCTTGTCCTGTCACTATATGCCCTTGTACAAATCCCTCTACAGATTTCTTAACAAAATCTTTAGCTTTGTAAATTGAGGCTTAGGCTACTAAGCAACATCCCAACGCCTGCAGTGCCACCAAATCCATTACATTAAGAGAATACTATGTAGCATGTTAATAACACTTAACTATCTGAATAGCATTCTTCCAGCCCCTTTCTCCAGAGGTACTTAGCTGACACATGTAATTGCCTGTTTCCTTTCTTGATGCTTCTGCTTTAATTTCCTCCTCTGCTCCCCCCACTCACACCAGCTGCACCAGATGCAGTTAAAGTCTCACCTGGAAGTTTTACCCGGATAAAGGGCAGTGGCAGCACTTTAAAAGTCCTTTATAAGTCTTCCGTCTGGACTTAAGTTGAAGTTTAAAGTCAGGAAGTGTTCTACTATGATTTTTCTTTTTACGATGCTTGAATACACCAAGTCAAAAAAGATTATTTGGATAGCTACAGTACAAGCACATAAAGCAGTTCATGATTAACTTAAAATCTTCTTTGGATTTACCAGGATTATTTGTTGAAGTATAATCATAGAATCACAGAACCATAGAATAGTTAGGGTTGGAAAGGACCTTAAGATCATCCAGTTCCAACCCCCCTGCCATAAGCAGGGACACCTCACACTAAACCATGTCACCCAAGGCTTCATCCAACCTGGCCTTGGACACTGCCAGGGATAGAGCACTCACAATAATGTTAAAGCAAACCTAAGAAGACCTTTCTAAAAGAATGACCTGCTTTTGATTTATTAACAGGTAAAAACCTTCAAACATTTTACAGCAAAAAAAATGACAGTAATGCAGCTTCGTGTTGAATAATGGAAATGAAACTATTTCTGTCTGAAAAAGTAACTTACTTCAGATAAACACCTGAGCCTTTCACAAGTGGTATTTTTATCTTCTCCATTTGGAAACAGATCTCAGTGCACAGATTTCACATCAGGAGGGGGTTTTTTTCAGCTGTGTTGGATTTTTTACAAGTAATGCTGCTTATGGTCTCTTCTCTACTCCCCTAATGGCTACATCCATTGGTTCCATCAGAACCGGGTCTTCTTGTGGCTTTTCAGAGGATTTACTGCTTGACTAGATGTGCGATCTCCCTGTAAAACATCTCAACATTAAGAATAAAAAAGCTGCAATTTTTCCTGCTAAAAACAGGGGTCAAATGATTTATTGTCGCTTAGTAGGGTGCACCAAACCATGGTGAACTGCTGATACTGAGCAGATATTTTTAGGTATAGTGGTTCCACAAGTGAGATACAGGGTACCAGTCGTAGAACATGAAAGAAGGTGTCTAGCCAGCAGATGTTTTGCTGTTAAAGCCCATGGGAGCAGAGCATGAGGCTGTTTTGAACGTCGAAACATACAAAAGAAGAGTAGGCACCAATGAAATTATCTCCAGAACGCTGTTGGTTTTTTTCTTTCCCTGCAAAGGAAAATCAAATTCCAATAACATCCAGTATTTCTGTGCTATCTGTAGTAAATGAATGCTTGCCTTGTCCCCTGGCTCGCTATTTGGTTAGTGAGCAGTGCTGTGTGTCGTAGGCATTCAGCGGCAGCAAAGCACAGGAGCGCAGATCACAAATGGCAAATGAGGCTTCCAAAATGTAGGAGTATTTAAAAACATTTATTTCATTTTAATGAAACAACTGAGTTCTGCTAAAATTTATACAGTCAGTGAAATAATCCTATCAAATGGTTTTTCTAGGACGTTGCAAGGCACATAAATTACCAAATATAAACATAGAAAAGTAGCCAAAATAGTGAACTAAGCCCCTTTATGCCTATAGCTATTTTTGAGCTGTGCAAATGATTTGCAAGAATGTGAATCACTCCACTGACAGGGCAGTGAGTATTTCACATTTGGCAGGACCAACAACATTAAAGATAAGGGGAAAAGAAAGCTCAAATCTGGGACTCCAGAGAGACCAGCATCTTCTGCAGCTCTTCCCTGCAGCACTGCTTCCCTTCGGGGGCTGTAGAATGTCACCCCACAGGCCCGACTAACACCTCTATTGTCTGCCAGAGGAAGGGGCAACCTCTCAGCTTCCCCATGCTTCTATATCAGGCAATGCTGGAAGGAACAGGAAGGATCTACACACAGATCTAACCTTCAGCATTGTCTTTAGCTTTAAAGAGTAGAGGTGTGGAGTTGTTGGGGGGGTTTTTTGAGCTTTCATTTTTAAGGTAATCACTTCAGGAAGTTGTTTGGCATGCAATAAATCTTTGTACTCTACTGGTTAAGAGAGTCTTGCAAACCATAAAAGTAGCCGATTTCCACAATCATTCATTTTCCACCTGCATATCTATTTTTCAACTAGTCTAACAGTCAAGGATTCAATGTAATATGATTTTCATACAAATATATTGTATTGTGTATTTTCTTCTATTAACAGGATCCACTCCTTTATGTAACTCTAAGAATACATTTACATATTAAAAGAGTAATAATTTGGCTAAAAATAGATGTCTATTTCTTATCTGACTGTAGTAATTAGCCTATCAAGGGTAATTCGCTATAAAAGATACAGTACTAGAAATAAATAGTTCTACAGTTCAAAGATCTTCAAAATGTGTTGCCATTTCCAGTCTGCCTTAAATTTTCCAAAGTCCTTTTAAAGCATAAACTAAATTTACTACACTTGAGAAAATAATTTGGACCTACATACATAGAGTCTCAATCGCATGAGAAGCTTATTTCACTTAATCTCCTTCTTGGTTTTGTAATGGGCAGAAACCACCAGGTAATTGTCTGGATTCATGTCCCTGAGGGTTGGAGACTTGCTCTGGACTGGAGAAGTTTTCCCATCCACTCGGGAGATCTGCAGCATTCGGCACGGGTCATGCTTCAGTAAGTAACCTGCAAAAGTCTCCCATCCTCCTCCAACACGAACCATCACGTGCTTGTTGTGCAGCATCTGAAATGGCATATACAGGGGGAAAGAAAACCAAACACAAACTCTTTAGAGAGATTCACTCACCGGGAAATCACATTTTTGGACTGTAAACGCTGTGTCTGCTTCAATTAAAAGCCACAGAAATGTGTTAGTAGTCTGCTTTATAACAGAAGGAAAAGGAATAGTGGAATAGCTTTTATTTGCATTTAATAAGTCAACTAAAAAAAAAGAAAATGAGGTCGTATTTAAAGATTCTCACATTGTATGGACACAATGCTACATGTTCTCCTAGTCCTGCAGCACGCAGAGATCCTGTTCTTCATGTGTTTGAGATAAACATGTTAGGGAAAATGAACGGTTTTCAGATTAACTTTAGGAAAATATGTTCATAAAGACACCGTTTTAAATGTCTTGAAACTGGCTTTCTTTCTAGGCTAGGGAGCTATAGAAAAGGAGCAGTGAAGGGCAAACCACTGAAACAGTCTCCTAAAATACCAAAAAAGTTATTGAAGAGAATGAAGTACCATTTAGTTTAACAACTGACATAAATTCTACCTAAAATAGTCTGATGTTGTAATTAAATCAGTCTAACGAGGCACATTAGAAAGAGGACATCTGGAACTGTTTGCGGATACCTGGATTTATGATGAGTTGTGAAAGAAAATACAAGAGAAGTCCCCAGGCTTTTTATTAGTGGGACAGTTCAGGACTGCTTACGTTCACTGCCTTTATACCAGGAAACCCTGGGGCTTGACCTACAAAGGAATTTCAGGTGGAGAGGGGATCTGACTGCCAAATTAGGCACCTATCTATAGCGTATATCCTCCAGATCCACACTGATCTCCTGCCTAAACAGGAATAACTCTTTTCACCAAGTACAAATCTATCTTCTCCCATGTCAGCAGCAGCTGAGACTTCAGCTGGCAATTACATTAATATCTCCTCTGGTTCTCCATGAGGAACAATCAACTAATTCCAGTGCAGTTACCATAAAGCAGCATATTCTAGAGAAGCCACATCCTAAATCATGCTTTGAAAAATGCTTTCATTAGTACGTCCCATGAAATGCTCAACATAATTTAGCTGTAGTGCCAGAAATTGGGAATTGGCCTTGTAAAAGGCAGGCTATAAGATGTTCAATGGAGTCTGGGTAATGACATTTGTATTTATGGCTGTGCTGTGTATCTTCTACACATTCAAACCTCCCTTGTGGGCTGACAGCGTTTGTAATTGAGACTTGACGTGGCACGTAAGCCTTTTGCAACACAACGTATTTCAGATTAGAACACACAGCATAGAGAACAAAACAAGACCAATTCCCAACCAACAAAATCACAGATAATAAAAGGCAAAACCGAACTCTTTAAAAAAGCCAACCCAACCAACAAACACCCCACCTCAGCCTAAAATTGCATTGTTTGACTTCTGTTACCTGAGGAGACAGATGGAATGAAGAAAGCATGGAAAGCTGTACAGCTTTCTGAAGTTTGAAAATCAGAGAATGGTTTGTGTTGGAAGGGACCTTAAAGCTCATAGAGTTCCAACCCCATGCCATGGGCAGGGACACCTTCCACTAGACCAGGTTGGTCAAAGCTACTAGACCAGGCTAAGCTTATAAGGAATCAAACTCTTTATTCAAATAAGCAGCTGCAGGTGTAATCTGGTTTGACAGTTCTCATTTAAAACATGGTGAGTGCAAGGAAATCCTTGTTCCTGCATTTTGTCTTTTCTGTGAAGCACAGTGGGAAGTCAATTCAGCTCCAGAGATACTGAAAAACTGTCTGATCTATCCCTGTAAGAACACACTCGAGTACTCTTAGTTTAATTAACATCTGTTAGCTACTAAGACTGTCTGTGCTGTTGCTCTCAGTAGCAGGAGCATTAACTTCTGCAATAGCTATACACACATGAAGTTTTGCTCTTGGTTTATATGGGTGTAAGAGCATGATAAGCCTCACATCTTCACAAACCACACATTTTCATCTCAAACTTTGTAGTTTAGTTCCAAGACTTCACTTTGAACTGACATTGGTATGATCAGCTTTTAGCAAAATGAGAACTGACTCATGTCTTTAGTCTGGACAAGGTATCATGAAAGAAACAAATGTTTTTTACATCAAGTTTGAAAATGGCAGATCAAACAGTGCCTCAGTTTAGGCAACAGTCTACAGAATGTTATTTAGCAACTTTCTCCTCTTTAAGTACCTAGAAAAGCATTTGATAAATGCCCCAATAACTTATGTTAAAACATTTTAAGCCCATCGGTTCCACTGCAAGTGAGACTGCTGCAGGAAGGAGTTAACTGTTGCTGAATCTCAGCTTCCACGTATTGTCACAGGGGGGGTCAGGTTCCAATAGCAGTTAGAATCTGCACTTTTGATTAAGAGTTGGGAATGGAAAGTTAGCAGAAAGCATATTTGGTTCCATTTCCCTTAGGGACTACTGTGCAGATAAATAAAATCTGGTATGTTATCTCCTGATGCTCAGGCTGAAGGTACATATTCTGTCTTTCCCCTTTTTTTTCTTTCTCTTTGTATTATTGTACTATTATAAAATCAATTGAATGTTCATTGTCTATAGAGATTGGGGTTTGCTGCATCCTAAATATGGTTGTCGTTCATGCTGTGCTGTGCCACAAAAGTACCATTTTACTCCTACAGCCATATTTTGACCTTAGTGACACCAGCGCAAATCCAGAGTAATTCTGCTAGCTTCAGAATAGCTCCAGTTGCACAGACGTAGAAAGGATTTCTCACCAAGGGTAAAATGAAATAAAATGAAATAAAATAATAAAATAAAATAAAATAAATAAAATAGCTTGCTCTATTTTCCAACTGAAAAAAGTATTTTCCTCCCCAACACACTTCAGCTGAAGAAGAAACTTTTGAGATTTTATGATCCACGTAATTTAGTTTTTCCATTGCATGAGATCTCTGAGAAAGAAGTTGGATTCTACAATAACAATGTATATTATTCAGTTATCAATGTAAATAAATTCATGTCACTTGTCTATTTTCACACTGCTCTCCAGCCAACTGAAATTGAGAAAACCCTTTCCTGTGAAATAAAATCCAACATATGTGTAGGCTTGTTGTAAATCACAGACTCTCAGACTGGGTTGGGTTGGAAGGAGCCTTAAAGCTCATCCAGTTCCAACCCCCTCCCATGGGCAGGGACACCTTCCACTAGACCAGCTTGCTCCAAGCCCCGTCCAACCTGGCCTTGAGCACAGCTTCCCTGGGCACCCTGTGCCAGGACCTCAGCTCCCTCACAATTGAATCTTCATTAGTTTAGTTGTGTCCGAAGCAGGGCTGTCACTAAAACTGCTCCTACTAGAATCAATGTTTCAGTTGAACCCATGGTGAAGCAAGAGAAACCAGATGACCAGACAACAGAATCACAGAGGCAGAAATTCTAGATGATTTTGGTATGCATTTAGGCTGTATCAAGAAATAATACAAAAACTAAGGCAATAGGTGAACTAAGCTGTCATTGCATAGCACTTTGGCATCAATGTGAAATACAGTCTGAACAGTTCTGGTTTTCATATAAGTTTTGAGAGCTTTATGACTTATTAAAGAGCTATTGGGCTGTATGTGAAGATACTAAGCTCATGTAAATGAACACAGTTTTACTGACTTGAAAAAAAAAATCTGTTCTGTTTAATAGAAACTGAAAATCTGGCCCAATATTCTTATTCTTCAGATTATATTATAATTTTCTTCAAGAGCATTTCAGGGAGGGAAAGGGAAGCGAGAGAAGGAATTACACACTGTGGATCTGATCCAAGTACTGCAAAAGTCAATGGAAAGAATCCTACTAACTTGAAAGGAACTTGGGCTGGGGTCTGGAAGCCAAATGCAGCAACCTCAAGCGAATCACAGCCTGCAGCTAGTTGGTGTGATTTTAAGCCCATTTCAGAAACAATGTAGGCTACATACTGAGAGAATATTGACTATAAAATCCAAAGGTGTTTGGCCAACTAACACAGTGCATCACTCCAGTGGCTGTGCAAAGAAAATGTTGCACTCCTGAAGTATAACATTAATGAGACTGGGAAAAACTGAATCTCTTCAATTAACTTTCGCTGAATATGAACCACTCAGACTCAGCAGCAGCAGCAGCAGCAGATATATCCTTTGTTTCTCATAACTTAGCATTTAGGGGGCCTTCTCTGGGAGGTGTTCAGAACTACATTATGAAGCAGGCTTCTAGATCAATATGTTTTCATCCTGACCAGAGATATTTCAGGCCAACACTAAGGAAATTCCAATGCTGTTAAGACTTAGCACATCACTGTGCCAGACCACTACCCATAGCAAGTTGGAAGGCCTCGCCACCATCACTGCATGCTTGTCAAGTCCTGAAGTGAATACAAACACACACAGAGTACACTCAGACACGGCTTCTCTCCAATATTACTGCAACCCAGGCTGATGCTATTTGGGAATCTTCCACTAACCACTCTTAACAAAACCCGAGGTGATAGCGAGGTACAAAGCTCAGACCAGGAGCAAGACCCAGATCTGGGCAGTCAACCTTCCCTGGTGAGTCTCTGGGCCTGTGTATAGATTGTGGTATTGCCAAGTAATCAAAAATTATTCCACAGGGCATAGCCAGCAGCAGGCTGGAGCTGGGATTCCTATGTGGTCCATGGAGGTTTTGAGGAGACCTGACATGAGCAAGTGCAAGGGCCTCGGACAAACGAAGAGCCACAGGGCTGCCCTTGGGAGCATGGATTAGCATGACGGAATAGTGATGTTTAGCAACACCATATTTCCGTAATCATTATTATTATCATAGTGACACTTTACTAATTTACAGTAAATGCCCATGTAGTAAAGGCAGCAGCAGGTGGTAGTAGATATTTACAGCAAGTCTTCTAAATACCTTCAAATAGGGAAGTGTGTTTTCCGAAACTTGTAGGTAACTATTGCCACAGGGAGTTTTTCTACTTACCTGAGAATTCAGTACCTGAAATACCATCATAGGCTCCTGATCAATTGCTGCAAGCCACAATTACATATGTAAAAATACCTCATTAGCAGAGATTATGCAATTTCATCCCTAAAGTTCATTGTAAAATCTACAGCAAAATCCTGCAGCACCATCAGATCTGAACACCAGTCAGCTTAGATTCAGATACATCCCTACTTTCAAAAGTTTACAGCCACTGTATGATCATAGAATCATAGAATAGTTCGGGTTGGAAAGGACCTTAAGATCATCCAGTTCCAACT